>BQNB010002728.1:0-89818 GCA_026074375.1 Tanacetum coccineum
TGGTGATGAGATGCCCTAAGAACGGGCCTTCCTCAACACCAAAGGAACACTTCTTCGGATTAAGCTTCATATTGATAGATCGAAGCCTATCGAAGGTCTCTTGGATGTCCATCAGCATGTCTTCTTCAGAAGCACTCTTAATCACCATGTCGTCGACGTAGGCCTTGAGGTTTCGCCTAATTTGATCATTGAACACTTTGTTGACCAACCTTTGGTAAGTTGCCCTTGCGTTCTTTAGACTAAATGGCATCTTTCGATAGCTCAATACTCCTTTTTCGATGAAGAAACTATCTTATCTTTGACCCTATCAACCATTTGTATTTGATGATAACCCTTATAGGCATCCAAAAAGCATTTTAGTTAGAACCTGAGAGTGATTCCACCTTCGAATTAATTTCTTGCAAGGGATAGCAATCTTTGGAGCGAGCTTTATTTATGTCCGTGAAGTCCACGCACATCCTCCAGCCTCCATCACTTTTCTTGACCATGACTGGATTGGCTACCCATGTTTGATACTTGACTTCCCATAATATTCCTGCCTTTGTAAGCTCATCAACCTCTTTGCATGCTGCTTCGTTCCGTTCCGGAGCTAATCCACGCTTCTTTTGTTTTACTGGTTCAATATGCTTGTACTCATTCAGCTTATGCTCTGTATTGAAGGGCTTCCCTCCTACCATAATAGTTATTAGGATCCCTGTCATATCAGCGTACGTCTATGCAAAGACATCCGCGTTGGACCACATGAGATCTTGTAACTTTCTCTTAAAGCTGGTTGGTAGCTGCTTCCCAATGACAACTATCTGTTCAGGGTGTTTATCATTGACAACGATCACAGCTAAGAACATCTTTCGTAACCTCTGGAACGGTTTCCTTGACCTTCTTCTGTCCCTCTTCTACTTTGTTAGGTTCGTAGGTTGAGAATACAGTACCAATCCCACAAGGAGTGTGGAATTTTATCGCTGCATGGATTGTGGACACTACGATCCCCATTTTTTGCATCGTTGTTCTTCCAAGGAGAAGGTTGTAGAGGGAGTTGGACCTGACGATGACAAAGTTCAGGGTTTCCGTCCTTGTGTAAGGACTTTCCCCCATAGTGACTTCCAGAGGGACCTCTCCGAGAGGCCATGAATGCTCTCCTGAGAACCCTACGAATGGGATCTTGGAATCCACTTTAAGTTAGCTAATGGGAGGCTTTAGATTTAGGAAACAATGCTCGTAGATGACTTTACACGATCTTCCGCTATCCATGTACACCCGGTTGACTTGCCTTCTGGATACTCAAACTTTGATAATGATCGGATTGGAGGAGTTATCGGAACCTAAAACAGGGGGAAGGTTATTTCCCTTATTCTCTTAACAGATTCCTCCGTGGACTTTATCTTTGAAGTATGGCCTCCCCTGTTCACCATAAGGATCGGGGCTTCTGTTGGAACGATCTCTTTGTCTCCTTTCTTCCATTCACCTAGTTAGGTATCAAAAGCCTTTGCTTTTCCCTTCTTTATACTTTTCACTAAGTGTGCAAGTTGTCCTAACTTTACAGCTTCCTTAATTTGGTGTCTCAGCTCCCAGCATTGGTTGGTTTCGTGTCCGAGGTCTTCGTGGAAGTGACAATACTTGGACATGTCGCGTGATCATTTGTTCCTGACCATGCGAGGAGGTTGCTCTAAAGATTTGGCAACCTTCTCCGTTGCCAAGATCTCCCTTGGTGTCACACCCCCAAATGTGGCTTGGACGGAAACACGTGTCCGAAGGCATGACGTCATAATATATATCACACAAGATACAAAGAACTCGTTGCATTAATTTAAATTAGTTAAGGTTTTACATAAGTTCAAAGATAATATGCGGAAGCAAATAAAAGGTTTTAAAGTTGACAACGATGTTAACATAGATAATAATAATTCTTGAAAATCGGTCCAATGCAAGGCAACACCATAAAGCAAGCAAAGACATCCACAGCTAAGCACCTGAGAAAAACATGCTAAAACGTCAACATAAAGTTGGTGAATTCATAGGTTTGAATTTAGTATTAAAAGTGGACCACAAGTTCGCAGTACGCATGTGACAGTTATAACAGATACAACTCCACATAAAAAGTATTTACTGTTGCGCTAAGCTCATGACACCGAAGCTCAATTAAAAGGAAGCATATTATATGCCAAACAAGAATTAATTGCCCTAAAGGTATCTGACCAAGATCACCTAGTGAAATCCGACATGGTATATATCCGTTTATCGGGAGCCCCGTGGGTAGTGAGCGCTACTCACCCGGATAGGGATAATTAGTCCCAATAGATCTATTTACAACATTCGCGCTTACTTAACCAGTCCATCGGTTAAGCAATTGACGGTTCATGATAGTTCGGGCATTAGTGGTCTATTCGCTACTTAGGCAACACGTAATCAGGAAAAGGTAACGTAAAGTAACTGTGTCCATAGTTTAAAAACAAGCAATGTTTCTCACCCCAAAGTAGTAAAGTAAAAGTAGTAAAACGTGGGGCTATGAACTCACCTTAGCAAGATGAGCAAATGATAAATCACGCAAGAAAAGATGATATAGAAATCTAGCCGCGACCTAGAATAATAACGCGTCTTAGAAACACGGAAAGTATGCCAAGAATTGCACAATATGTTCATCACCAAAAGACATCCATGTGTGTTTGCTTTGGTTTGATTATCAAATCATGACGAAATAAAATCATATAGTTTTTCGTTAAGTTTCGGCGTTTAACCAAAAATTACTATTTTTAGTAAGTTTCTATTTTAGGAAAGTTTTTAGTTTCGGGATGTTAATACCGTCCCCTATATTTGCTTAATCCATATTTCCTTAAGTGCACTAGAGAAATCTAAACGTTTAACTTCCATGTCCATCTTGCTAAAATTCACCAAACTTACTATTTTTAGTAACTTTATCGCTTTTCCTAAAATATGTTAACCACGTCTTTAAATGATACTAATCAATATCTATGTGCTACTATATGTTTCGCTAATGTTTAGAAAGTCTAAAAAAATTTATAAAGTGTCCGAAAACCCATTTTACTATTGACATCAGCAACTATTTATTTAGTTTTGTCAAAAAATGTTTCAAGTTTCATTTGGTTATAACTTGGTCGTTTTAAGTCCGATTTTAATGTGCGATATATGAAAAACTATCTATTCGAAACAAGCTCTCCAAAAACTACTTTTACGCCTAATGAAAACATTTTTAGGTCGACCAAAACCCCAAAACAATTTTGGATCAGCAAGCACTTTTTGTCCAAAACGCAACCAAAATTCACCCAAACTTCACAATAGTGCATAGAGTTAAGATCAATATAGACCCAAACATTGTCATAGACCCAATGAACCAATCCTAGCCACTCATTTTTTTTATCAAAAATAAAAAACCTATTTTTCACCTTTTTTTTAAATAAAATATCTTACAAGCGGTAAATCGTCACACGACAAAAAATACACCATCGCGACGAGTATTTTTATTTCTTTCAGTAGACGGGGGACAGATATTACTTTCGAGAAACTTTTTTTCGATTTTTTTTTCAGTCACGAATTGCGAAAATCATATATGATTCGTATAACGAATCATATATGATTCGTTTATCACGGATCATAATGATTTTCGTAAAAATCTATATGATTTGTGATTCCGACAAACTTTTTCAATTTTGTTCTCAGTTCACGAATTGCGATAATCATATTATGATTTCATTTGACCGAATCATATATGATTCGTACAACGAAATTCTTATATGTTTCATAAATTTATATATGATTTTTATAAAATCGTATATTACTTCATAAAATCATAAAAAAAAGTTCGTCGAAAGTACATAGTGTCGCCTCTCTATAAAAAGATAATTTAATTCTCGTCGCGATGGTATGTTTTGTTTTGCGTAACGATTAACGGTGTGTGTGCATTTATTTTTTAAAAAGAGTGAAAGTGGTTTTTTTTTTTTGATGAAAAAATGAGTGACTATGATTGGTTCATTGGGTCTATGACAAATGTTGGGTCTATATTGAACTTTTGGCATAGTGCATAATCTAGCCTAATATCCATTTACAACTAATCCCCAACAAAATCACACGCGTATAGAATAAACTCTAATCCCTTCATTTCTATTGTTGCATTCTCATTCAAATCTTATCTCCCTAGTAACATAATAATTTATTAGTTGAAATAACGGTACTTCATTGATTTATAAAATTTGTTTATAATCTTTCAAAAATTAAAACACAACATATGGATGTATGGATCTTGAACATATATAAAAGAACATAAGTAAACCACAAGAAAAATTCAAGACACTTACAATAATGAAGAACAAGTAGAGAAATAACAAGATCTATACCCCAAAATACTAAATCTATAAAACCCAACAACAAATCTTGAAACCCTAACTTTAGATCTTGAAGAAAAACCTTTAAATCAAAGAACCAATACTTCAAAACACCTTAGATGTTCTTAGAAATGAACCTAGTATGCTTGGATTTTTCAAGAAATCAAAGATATGAAAACCCTAAAGAGGGTGTTTGTTGGCCATAGACTTCAAAGGAGGAAAAGAGAGAGAAAATTTTTGTTGGTGACTTTGGAAATGATATGAAACCCTAAGTTATGATATGGTATGGTATTTATAGGTGAACATTAGGTTTAAGGTGTGTATAATAGGGTACATGTGACCAACACACACCAAAAGTATGTGTGTTTGCTTGTTTGGCCGAAACCAACCATAAGGACCATGGTTTATTTTTTTCGTCTTGGTTCATTATTAGGTGCATAAGTTGGTATTGAGTTGGTCAAATGAGGTCTAAGTGTGTAAGTATCATTTGTCTTGGTCTAACTTGAGGATATGTGCATGAGAAAGACCCTCTCATGTGTCATTTTCACTACTTACATGCACACATGCATAATAAGACAAGGAAAGATGCCTTTGATTTAATTTCAAGGTTTAAGGTGCATCTGATTTGGTTTTAGGCGTCCAATATATAACAAGAGAAGAGGGTGAACGAAATTTTTGACTTAAGAACATGAGATGGACGATAACTAAAGTTTACACGAAAAGATTTCGAGTTTCCAAGGTTCCGTTAGGTCAAAAACGCGAAAAACGCAATTTAAACGTTAAAGCGTAAAAATAAATAATGGGAGTGATCATAAACTACGAAACACTTAGAAAAGTTAAAATAACTCATATAATATCTAAACTGATCAAAATCCGATCGCGTCCGATGACGTTTTTCAGATTTACGCGGTTTAACTTCCCGGTAAACTGTCGGATTCAAACGTAACGTATAAAAATAATAAATAATAAATTGAAAACTTTAAAATATTGGCATGAAATTCTCGGGGTGTGACAACAACCAACTGCAAGCAGTTATTAGCGGATGTTTTACGGGAAAACAGGGAGGTATTCGCATGGACCGGATCAGAAAGAACCACTGTTCCACGATTCGTCATGGAGCATCAACTAAGGATATACCCCCTTGCCAAACCTGTGGTTCATAAGAGACGACCCATGGCATCAGAAGGAAGACTGGAATTGAAAGAAAAAGTGTTCCATTGGCTAAATGAAGGACTAATTAGAAAGGTTCAATATCCCGAATGGATTGCCAACACAATACCAATTAAACTAGCTAGTGGAACTTGGAAGGTGCAAGTAGATTACCCTAGCCTTAACAAAGTTTGTGCCAAGGACATGTATCCCTTACAGGAAGAAGGTGAAGAGCTAGCATCTTTAATGGGATACCCGTACAAGTGTTTCCTAAGAATTCCGAAGGAATACAGCCAAATAAGAATGGCAGAGGGTGATGAAGAAAAAACTGGGTTTCATACAGAGGAAATGGTATATTGTTTCACCCATATGCCGAAAGAGTTAAAAAAACTCCGCTGCTACGCTTCAGAGGATGATGGAAAATGTCTTAGCCGATCAAAGAGGACGGAACGTGGAAACATACTTGGAAGAAATAGTAATAAAAAGCAAAAGTGAGTTGGGTCTGGTTCAAGATGTCAAAGAAACATTAAGAAAGTTGAAAAGAGTAAACATCAAGATCGATCTTACCATGTCCTCGTTCGGAGTAAAGGAAGGAAGGTTTCTCGGCCATATGGTAACAGAAGAAGGACTAAGGGCAGATCCAGGAAGAATACATGCAATCATCCTAAGCCCCACCCCAAGAAGTCCAAACCAAATACGAAGCTTATTCCTGCAACTAACAGCCATTAGCAAGTTCATCCCGAAGCTCGCGGAGCTGAAGCACCCCATATGCGAGGCTCGAAAGAGGATGGAGTCAACAAAAGAATCTGGCTGGACGAATGAGACTGAAGAAGCTCTCCGAAGGATCAAAATGAAACTAAGCAAGTTACAAACATTGTCTATCCCAAAATAAGGAGAAGATCTAATGCTATGTCTACGGCAAAGAAACGAGACAATAAGTTCTGTGCTGCTGGTAGAAAGGGAAGGAATCCAGATGATTGTTTCCTATATAAGCCGACCGCTGCAAGGAATGGAAATATGCTACACCCCAACAGAAAAAAGGTGCAAGCACTAATTCACACAACAAGATCCCTGAGAGAAATCTTTAGAAAGTATAAGGTTAAAGTAGTAACCGATGGACCCATGGAAGAAACACTAAAGCTTGCCGCAAGAGAAAGAAGATTGGGAAAATGGGCTACCGAGATACGTACATATGACATCTCGTACGTCCAAAGAAAGGAGGCTGAATGACCAGTAGTGAAGAAGTTCTTTGGCCAAGGGGAGTAAGTAGAGGAGACACCAGATGAAAACGAATGGGGCATATTTGACCTAAGTAAGGGACTTCAAGCAAATTTAATCCCAACAACAAGGGCCTAGAGGTTGTATTTAGGTAGAGAAATGATTGAAGAAGGTTCGAGTGTATGAATTATCCTGGTCAGTCCCGAAGAAAAGATGTATTCATATGCCATCCGATTGAAGTTAATGGTCATCACAACCTTCCATGGATTTGTGAAGTACTATTGGCAGGACTAGTTGCCTCTGCTAATCAAGGTATGAAGGACTTACATGTCTTCATTGATTCATTAACATTGGTTGCTCAGGTAGAAGGAAACCATACACCGGCAACAGAACAAGAAAGAAGGTACAAAGAGGGAATTATAAATGTAACGGTCCCATTCTACAGGTTCCAAATCACACATCTCCCAAAAAACTTAAACCTAAAAGCAAAAGTGTTAACAAGGCTGGAAACTATGAAGCTATAATTTCCTCACTTACGGAAGTAATCGGTAGTATCAAACCAAGAACCATCGATAGAGAGAAAAGCTTGCAGCAAGAAGGCTAAAGCAACAAGCAAAGCACCAGGGGGTTAAAACCCAAAACTGCAACAATAAAGATAGTGGAAGTATCGGAATGACTTATTATCGTAGCATATGTCTAAAGCACTATGTAAACCCATCCGAGGTAGCCATTTTTCAAATTGTTATCTTACATCGAGGGCCTTCTACTTATTATATTAAGTATTTGATTTTTACACCTTAGCATGATAAAGTCAAATTCTGTTGGATAAGTAACAATGATGCAAACACAAAGCATGGTAAGCTCCAGATGGCTCGCTACCTCTGAATATTAGTAAAAGAACACACTTACCCCATACACACGAAACCCATATGGGAAGGCAAAGTTAAAACACAAAAACTTTAGCATAAGGCCGAAGGAGGAGACACAGTAATCCCCTCCTTTTGGGCGAATAACTCCGATGAACAACAACATCATAGAGAGAACATATAACAACAAGGGAGGAAGGAAACACAAGCAACTTGTAATGTGTACGAACATAGCTAATAAACTTTTGCTCCGGTATATGGGGTGATCCCGGTGTGATCATCCGGATCATACAAAAAACATATAGCAGGAGCAAACATAAGGCGTTTTGAGGCATAAACCAATGTAGAGTACTAGTATACGAAGATGGTAGTTAAGGTATCTTCTCACAACAATGTTATCATGATGATAAGACAGAGAGCATGATCAGTAGATAAGAGTATGAGACATGGTGCCTGATAAGTGATGATGTAATATATGAATATAGAGAGACAAGAGAGAAGGAAATATATTACAAAGTACTGCCTATACAAGCTGAACGAAGGTTCCCCTAAATCTTTGTTGGTTATGTGGATGTAGATTGACGGATTGGCACTTAACGCGATAAAGAAATTAAAACAATTACTTAAGCGTAGAAACTCTCGACACATGAGAATTCGTCCTCTCATCATAGTGCCTGAGGATAGATATGTATATTAAAGAATTATAGCAGTCGCGTACATAGAGAGTTTTGCGTAGATGTGTATAAGACGGCTCAATATTTAGACCATAGTGACCCTACGAAGCTTAACCTGTGTATACTAAAGGTTCTAGGGGGAAGCATTTCGAGCCTTAGGGCGGGTGCTGTGACTGGATCCGCTAGAATGACAACTAAAACATCTACAGTCGGTTTTGGCCCCAAAGCTGAAGACAAGTTGTTCTCCGGTCATACCCGCGCCCCTCCCCATAACCAGAGTAAATGGATTACAAAAGAGAAAAGAAAGGAAAGGAAAAGAGAAATAAGCTAGAACCTAAAGGCTGTGTGAAAAGGGGAGCATACACACCTCTTTAACGGTAGAATTGAAGGAACAGAACCATCACCTTTCCCACCAACGGAGGACGGCTACCCACAACATCAGTAGGCGAGGAAATAGCTACCGATCTAGCCGTCGCTTCACAACATCCTCTAAAACATGAGAATAACCCCTGCACAAGAGCAGTTCAGCACAGACTTATGCTCTCATGGTGCAGTGCGCACCATCATGCTATCTCATGGATCGATGTCGTCACCACAACATTTCACTGTAAGTGCCGTCCTTCATTGCGCGCTGAACTAGAGACTCGCAATCAGCGGGGAGGATGCACGGAGACTAGGAGCAACATTAGAAGACAACTCAAGTATGTGGGAACAGGTGTCCTCGGTCGACTCCTTTGCCAATAGGAGGAGAAACACGAGTAATCATTGGAAATGGGACATGGTCCGGACGAACCAATTTCTCAGGATTACTCTCTCTGAAGGATATGTAAGCTGATTATGAGTGTGCTAGATTTCAGGCAAGATTGTATAGAAAGAATCATAGAATAGTGACGAAAAAAGCATAGTCAATCTATGCACGAATACGAAGGAAATAGGAAGCTTCGAAAGTCTCAAGCCGTTCCTTGGGAAAGACTCCATTGTCACATATATGAGACGAAGTGTTTGAATATTGAGATACTTGTACTCAACTCTTCAGCAGCAAGAAACTCTTTACTTTTTTTGTTTTTTTTTTTTTTTTTTTTCTTTACCTTTTTTTTTGAATGACTCGCGTCTGATTATGTCTCAGAGTGGAATTGGCCTCGGAAGAAAGAAGAAAATCCTGTAAAGAGTAGCCTTCAGCGCAGAATCTTCCTATCTTCAGCTTCAAGAATAGTGCTTGATTAGAGGCGCCGTGGAAAGACGAGACACCTCATAATGTAAATTATCCAGAATTTTATGTATATGGTTGTACTTAATCAGTTTAGTCTTGTGTTTCGTCATCTTTCCCTGGCTTGGACATGGCCAGCTTGAAAGAGATTGCATACTGTACATTTTGAGGGTAGTTCAATGACGATGTTTCACTAGCTCATATAGTCCTGTCACTTGCTGATGAGAATGACGCTGATGCCTTCTTTAAGGTAGTCACTTAAGTTCCAAGCACCAGTCAAGACAGCAACCTTTTCCTATTTACCCTTCAGCTAGAATATGTTGATAACAACATACTCATGATGAGATGTTCAGACATGATTAGCGATCAAGAAGCTCGCCACCATGCGACATCATCATACAGTGCAACACCGATCATCTTTGTAGTTAATTGATCATCGGACAAACCCTCAACTCGAACCATCTCTCCTGGTGTGGGAAACTGATTAACAATAGTCTTAAAAATAGCAGGATCCTTAAAAACCTCCTTTGTTAGATATCCAAAAGTAGGTCGGTAGGGAGCATCCCATTCCTCCCGAGTAAACTCACAATTCCCAGCAACACCATCCTTAGGATAAGTGGCATAATAAGGACCAGCAGAAAAGGGGAAGAAGTCCGTATGAATAGCATCACCGGAAACATCCCTAAATGAGGGAGCAGGTCCGAAGGACAGTCTCTGTCGGCTTACACCACCAGAAGGTGCAGCAGCATCATCAACCATAATGCCCTTACTCCTAGAATCTACAAAATAAAAACACAGTAAGGCAAAAAAAAACTTAGAAAGCAAAAATAATTACCTCGGGTGTTAGAGCCTTCAGTAGTAGGAGCAGCGGAGCTCCGACCCTGGTTCCCTAAAGGAGGGATCATAGCAACAGAACGAAGAGGGGTAACCAACGGAATCTCAACACAAGCATCATCATCACCATCATTCTCATCATCAGAGTTACCTACAAATAAATTAGACCGAGTAGTGCTACCGAACGATTGAGCCAAGGCGCTTAGCAACATGGATTGAAGCGATACCAGAAGTAGAGGCCATTCGCTTCTGAGAAGCTTCAGCCTTAGCAACAATCTTGGAACTAGGGATACCAATGACAAGATCCTCTGGAGTAGGGTTCAAGATAACAGCATCGGCCGCAACAAGAGGAGTGCAATAAAAGGGAATCCTTAGAAAAGGTTTGGCCTAAAATACTAAATGAGGCTCCTCCTGTACCTCAGCACCGGTCCGCTCAGGAAGGCAGAGAAAATCATGAATACCCATAACTGCAAAAAGAAAAACAACAATAAATGCAAGTAATAGAAGCCAAGGACATAACGTAAAACAGTTACAACCCACCCCCCATACGATTTCCATCGGCACCTCGAAGCACCGGATCACAGAAACGGTTCTTCCAAACTCGACTCAACCCAGACAAAACCAATACACCCTCAAGCATATCCCTCAACTTTATAACATGAACGCTCAGACGGCGCACATCAGCCATGTTAAAAGAACCAGCAGCAGGCCTTGGATCATCAATAGTTGCGTCCGGATGTCTTCAATCCATAACATTCGGAATAGCCTACCGATCAATTAAAAAGAAGCCACTCTTCCAATGCTTCATACAAGAATGGTTGTCCTAAATACAGACCGGAGAAGGGGCACGACGCTTGGTAAATGAAAACCAATCACCTTGTTTGCAAAAAGTCTGGAAAACCCTAAATAAGGTCACCGTCGGCTCTATCTACAAGGACCGACACAACACCTCAAAGGTAATAACCTTATTAAGACCTAGAGGACCCAACTAAGAGAAGTGAACCCTGTAATGTTTGATAAAGGTCAGGATGAACGAATAAAAAGGAATTCGAATGCCAAAAAAATCAAAGATCCGATGATAAATACCAATGGCATCATCCAGAAGCTCGAACATCACAAATTCTTCTGAAGGTAGCCGAGGGTGGACATCACGGGGAATTTTGTGTTTGATGATCTGATCGTTTAGGTCATCTGGGGTGAGTCAAAAATGATATAGATCCATATCTTTTTTAGCCATAATTGAAAAGGTAAGAGGGAAAGAAAAAGATACATAGGAAAGTAAAGAATCCGGTGCAAGGTAAACAGCGGCATAAAACAAAAACGATAGCTCCAAAAACGATGTGTGTTTTTACTAAAGCAGGGGTAAAGCGAAAAGTAAAAAATGAGACTGCTATTTATAGGGAAAGAAGGAAAAGACACGACGATTGGAAAATTATCACGTAACGCGTTGCAAAGAAGATGTAATGGAACAAAAAGCAAGCCACGCTCTGCATAGAAGAAATAATACGTAAAAAGACACATTTTATGTCTAGCACTGACAAGCCAACATGGTAGATACTAGACTGGGGGGACATGATGATGTATAGTCTCCCCCGGAACATCCGAAGGAGAAATACAACTTAGATACTGCTACTAAACTAGCACGAGCTTAACATATCATAACGTCCGGAGTTGTGACTTGTCGAAAGGACAAATCATCCAACTATAAATAGCCAAACATTTTTAAGTCGGGAGGTCACCACTAGAATTTCGGAGAGCCGTATGTCGAAGACATATTCAGGTCCGGAGTTATTTGCTCGCCCTAATGCAGCGGTGTCAAAGGACAATCAGACAAAGGTACAGTCCTTGTGAAGGACCACTGTCCTTGGAAGGACACGTAGCTGACAAGTTGTACCAAGAGAGAGTCCCACGGTTATGTCTTGTAGCGAATTCCAAATAGTATAAAGGGAGGGCTCATTTCCCTAGGACAGGACACTACACCTTTCCGGACCATACTTTACATTCTCCGCATTTATCTCACAATCATTGTACTTACTCTTACGCCGGAGTTGGTCTCGGACTACACCCCGGGGCGAGCTAACAGTGTTCTTTCTTATTTTCAGCTAGGAGATGAAGGATTGAGCTCCGGAGGAACCAAGATGAACTTGATATTTATCACCGATGAGGTCACTTTTACCAAGCCTCATGCATGCCCACGTTATAATTTACTCAAATGTTGTAGTGTGTGTTTTGTGAGTAATGTTGGTCTCGCCCGCTCGCAACTCTCTCTGTTCGTACTCAACCAGGGGGCCATACATAGGGGTATCCTTTAACGCGAGTGATGAAGATAATATGTTTTTTATTTAAGTTATAGAGAAAAAGTACTTATGTGACGACACTTTTTCTATAACACCACCTGGTAGGACTGAGCAAAATCAATCGAAACTGAATCAAACCGGTCTGAACAGAACCGAACCGACTTTATTCAGTTTGGTTTTATATAATTATGGTTTTCATTTTCGGTTTTGCTCTGTTAGATTTTGTTCGGGTCAAAATCAAGAAAAATACACTTAAACTATCTAAACCGGTTTCTGTGTGTGTGTGTGTTTGTGTGTGTGTTGGTTTCGGGGTTCATGTTTTTTCCCAAATGGTTGTGGATTCGGGTCGGATTTGGTTGGTTCAGTTCGGGTTTACCCGTTGCTCAGCTGCCACCTGGTGCTCTTAAAATTAGAAGATTATGTAAATATGACTTTAATACTTACGGTAATAATTACTCCATTTCAAAGTTATTGTCATCATATGAAAGATACAGTTTAATACAGTTGGAAAAATAATTTTGAGAGGACATTAGTAGCTAGTAATAGCTGTGTGTATCAAATAAAAGATGACGTAATATACATGTTTAAGGAAACAAAACAAAACCAAAGCCGTACGATGTGTAAAAAAATATGCGTGTTCCCAAGATGAGGTTTTAAATTACCCATTTTCTCCCGCCCAAACCAACAAAAAGACAACACTTAAAGTTTTTTAATATGTAAAAAAACCAAAAAATAAGGGACTAAAATTGTTATAAGTTACTTATAACTAATTCATTTCTTTACTTTAATGCTTTACAATTCTTGAGCTAAAATTCCATCTTCTGTGTGAAGATGAATTTTGTTATTCCATTATAGTCAAAGAGTCATTTATGTATTATTAGTAAAGTTTATTTGACTACATAAATATGTTGTGTGTGTAGTCAATGTCATTCAAAGTTATTTATGTCAGTCCAAATTAAGGGTCATTTTGTATTGGGCTCAAGCCGTTTTCTTATAATAGTCCGATACACTCATATATTTGTATCAATTGTTTTGAGGAATAACAAGTCACTGAAGGGATATCTCTAAACCTTTCTTACATGGTATCAGGCCTCACTAGCCCGATCTCCCCAAAACTCTAATATCATCAAACCTTCACCTCGATTTACTGCGAATCATCACTCTGCCATGACAAACTCGAATACCTCAAACACCCATCCTACCCTTACCTTGGTTGATAACTCTACTCGGTAAAATCATCAATAGTATTCGTACACGAATAACTGATCTTGCAAGAATCGAACTACTCCACATGGTGTTACTTTTCAAAGGGCACTGCAGCAACTTTAACGTGCTACAAACCACATCGATGGATCGACAGCCATCAATCTGATACACCAAACCGACGAATGGATCACGCTGATCATCGTAAAATCATGATCTTTTTTACCCTTTTCTAACGATTCGGAAATGGATGATCACACAAACCTGCTTCGGACTAAAGCCCGCCTGGGACACCCATCGAAACCATATTCCAAGAAAAAAAAAATGGACACGTACCGTTGCGTTAAATAGGCGAACTAGTGTCATACAAACTGGGCGAAGATACACCAGACGCCTACTTACTCCAAGATTGATTTCCATTATACTCTTTTTACCGACCTTGGCTCGACCATGGTGAAGACGATATTGTCAACCTATGCCATCAACGACCTAAGTGAAAAAATACGAAAGCCTTGCTCAATAATTGCTCCCAAAGATCCACTTCCTGTCCTAGAAACTGTTCGCACAATGGTCACGACCTGAGGAGATGCGGTTCTCCGGTCTAAGCAACCGATACTCTATACCTCCACTACATCAAGCTCACCACAATGTGATTTTGCTAATCCCAACCACGGAATTCAAGTACCGCAACAATCGTGAATCGACGTCAAATTTCCTAAGACTGTGGCAGCACGGGTGACTTATCCAGTCACGTACTCGTGCGTTCCCTTAAGTTTTTTGGTTGGTCAGTTAACGTTAAGCAACCAAAGACTTGGTCATCCGGGGAAGTGATGTGCTACGTTCGTTAGTTTCTAATAATTTAATTTCATGTATTAAGACACACAGTCTTCCGTGCTTGCCATGTTGTCAGCTTGGGCAATCACGTGAGGCTCCTTTCCGCACTTTCAGAAATTTGTTAAGGCTCATTTTGATATTATCCATTTGATTTTTGAATCTCCTCTTACTAGTGTTTCGGGTATTAAATATTTTGTTTCTTGATTATTTCTCACATTACTTATGGGTGTACCCTTTACGACATAAGTCAGATGTGTTGTCCAAATTTATTCATTTTTGTGCTTATGTTAAGAACCATTTTAATTGTGACATTAAATCTTTGCAATTGATCATGGGAGGATGATTTGACAATACTGCCATTCACCAACTATTTGTGACCCTAATGGTATTTCCATTCGTTTCTCTTGTCCAAAAGACTTCACAACAAACTGGAATATTGACTGGAATGATACGCACCATCAACCAACTTGATTCGTACTTTACTTTCCAAGGTCACTGCCACCTACATTTTGGGTTGAGGCTCTTCACATGGCCGCCTACCTCTTAACATCATACCCTTCCACGCCATCAACAATGAAATACCTCAACTCGCCTTTTTAAAACAACACCCGATCTGATGTGTTTCTTCGTGTTTTGGTTGCCTTTGCTATCTCATCTTCACACAAATTCTCGATAATTGGATACCACGGGCTACACCCGCAATTTTTCTGGGATATTCCAACAAATCACCGCGGATATCGATGCCTAGACTTTAACACGAACAAAATCATCTTATCCCGTCATGTAACATTTGATGAGACAGTTTTACATTGATCTTGGACTCCTCATGACTACCCTCAGTACTCATTTTTGGACACTTCGCCCAACATCATACATCAATACATCATATCCAAACTCACTTCTGCATCACCACTTCCCACCACCACTATAACATCTACTGCTGCTCTACCCAGTCCACCACGAAGCCCACTCCAACCGGCTCACCAAACACATGAGTCTAGCCCACTTCCCCACTCACCAAACGTCCAGCCCACATCAAAACGCATCTACTTAAAAACAAATATTCTACACTACAACCACATAATCCCCACCTCGACTCACCCATGGTCACTCGCTTTCATGTCTGGTACTATGTCCCAATTAACGTTTTATCTTATCGTGTCCACCTATCACCTTTTTCCTAAGTCCTATCCAATTGCTTTTCGTGACCCAAATTGGTATCTGCTATGCTTGATGAATATACTCTTTAATTAAAAATAATACTTGGATTCTTGTGCCTCGGCCACCGGACGCGAACATTGTTCGTTCTATGTGGCTTTTTCGGCATAAAGTATAAGGCTGATGGTACCTCAGTCGGTACAGGCTCGTCTTGTTCGCAAATGTGACCGCTGGTATTGATGTGAGATGAGACATTTAGTACGGTGCGCACAACACGCGGCTACTATTCAGACGTAGTCAGTCTACGCACATTTCTGACATTGACCGGTTCACCAGCTTGATGTCAAGAATGCCTTTGTACATGGATCGTTATCAGAGTAATGTATAATGCGCATCCACACCTCGCATGGTTTACGAGATGCAGCATCCAGATCATGTTTGCCTTCTCCAGAGATCTCTTTATGGGCTTAAACAGGCCCGATTCAGAGATTTGCGGCTTATGCTGCTCGGGTTGGGTTTCATCATAGTCGCTGTGACTCTTCACTCTTCATCTACAGACACACAGGGGGCAGACACTGCTTACTTGCTTTTATATGTTGATCAATTGTTTTGAATGCTATACTTTTTCTGATCTGTTTACAGCAGATTCATCACTTCTCTTCATTGACTAGAGTTCTCCATGATCTGATTCTTACGCAGCTCACGCTGTATTATTGACTTGGGCATTTTCTGTGACTCGTAATGATTCGGGGATGTTTATCTCAATTAAAGTTATGCGATCGTGAGGTTCTTGGATCTCGCTGGTATGCTTTAATGATTGATAACCGTGTCGTACACTCTGTGTGTACGACTGGCTGACTTGTAGACTCATAGTGCTTGTACGTGCTAGAGTGGTAGGATGAGACTGCTAGGTTGTCTCATGATCCTGGTGACTGTCTTAGCTACTCATGTCATCTACTATATCGCAGCCGTAAGCCAGACTGCCTTACAGTATTGTGTGTTTACCGGACCTGACATTTCAATGTGTTAAGCAATGTTCTGTCTCTTTATGCATGACCCCCGAGAGCCTCATCTCTCTGCTCTCAAGAGGATCTTACGGTATGTGTGTGGCACCTTGTCCTATGGATTACAGCTTTATTCCTCTACGACGTATCTTTAGTGGTTTACTCAGATGATGGTTTGGATGGGTTGTCCAGAGTAGACACAACCACGGAGACACTGATTTTGTTCGTTCAACTCTGGTTATTGTTTTTTCTTGGCAACAAATTTCTCTCCTGCAGTCATCGAAGTGCCAATTTACTCTCATCTCGATCTAGTGCTGTGTGCCTGAGTAGCGGGTGTTGCCAATGCGGTTGCTGAAACTTGCTGGTTACGTAATCTATTACGTGAACTTCATACACCTCTAGCCACTGCTACACTTGTCTATTGTGACAATGTGAGTGCCGTCTATCTCTCTTCTAATCCCGTGCAACATCAACGCACGAAGCATATCGAGATTGACATTCACTTTGTTCGGGATCTTGTTCTACCCGGTGCTATACGGGTTCTACACGTCCCGTCACGTTATCAGTATGCGGATATCTTCACCAAAGGTTTACCTACTAGTTTATTTGATGAGTTTCGTACCAGTTTGAGCGTTCGTTCACCTCCCGCTCCAACTGTGGGGGAGTGTTAGTCCATGATTAGTCAAAGTCATTTATGTATGATTAGTCAAAGTTATTTGACTGACATAAATATGTATGATTAGTCAAAGTCATTCAAAGTTATTTATGTCAGTCAAATTAATGGTCATTATGTATTGGGCTCAAGCCCGTTTTCTAGAATAGTCCGTACACTCCTATATATTGTATCAATTGTTTTGAGGAATACAAGACACAAATTATAATCTCGTAAGCTCACACTTTCCCGTTCTAGGATCATACGTGATACTTTAAACTTAATGGATGGCCTTTCGTAGAATCTGCCCAGAAACTCCGCTTGAGTTTTGTTGTTATCTGTCCGCTGGCTTAACTGTTGTTCTGTATGGATGTAGAGGGTAAAATTTGAGAAATTTTTTGGTTACTTTTAGCTTAAAAAATTAGTATTAAATGTAACCCGAACAAGGAAAACATCAACCGTTTACCTGTTGCGAACTTTATATTTACAAAATAAGGGATAGTAAAAAAAATGTATCTAATGGTCCTATTTTGTTGTTCATTGTAGCGTTCTTTTATTTTCCGTTAAAACACAAAACTTTTTGACATTTTTGTCTATTTTGTTTATGTACCTATTAGATGTGGTATTGCTCGTAGGAGTACTTAGAACATTGAAGCATGATTTGGGATTTCCGAAATATGATTCTCTGTGCAAAAGGAATTGTTAACAAACTATGTGTAACATTTGCCACATGATGTTTTGAAACCTTGATTTTGATTGTGCAATTCAGAGTAGTATTATCGCACATTTGCTTTGATGTAGCTTTCAAAGATCTCTGTTTCAAAAACCACTCCTTTGTTGGAGGTTGGTAAGGTACAACTTGATTGGTTGGTGTTTGGTATGGTGGAGCTTGATAGAAATTGATAGTTTGGTTGTGTGAAACTTTTAATAACATATATAAAAAATTTTTTGATTTTTGTTGTTTTTATAATTGTTTTTTTTTTCTGTGTTTTTTTGGATCATTTTACCTTTTGATCACAGGTGGTTAGAAAACGTAAGTGCAGAAGGATCACAAAATACACTCAAAATACCGAAGTTCATGACAAAATACCCTTTAATTTATTGCTTTTAGAGTTAGGAAGTGCTTTTGGTATTAGCCTAATTTACTGAGCAGAGCAGATGCTAAGCGTGACTTGTGTTCGATATGATGAGAATGCATCTCACATACGAGTGCGAGATAAGTGACTTTGATCTTCACCACATTTACAAAGCTCATAACGCGAGATAATTAGTGACAATGAACACCCTTTAAGTTCGAGTATATAATTCTATATAACTTGTTTAGGTAAAATGTTTGAATGTTATTTCGGGCTAATCTTGAATTAGGCCTCTTTTTCGGTTCTTTTTGTTTTTTGCGTGATTGTGTGGTAAGAATAACGGAGTGTTTGGGTATGATTGATACTTTTGTCATTTGAATGAGATGCCAAAAGATTTAGTAGCTGTTCGGACTGTTACATTCTGGACCCTTTGAACAATAATTTCCGAGTTTTGACACATGAGCTTTCAGTTCCTTGATAGATCAATCTCTGAGTTCTTAAATTTTTTTTTGGTGGGTATTGTCGTAAGAGTAAGCTAGATGTTATTTTGTGTACAAAAAAAATAGTGATTGGAATTGTGATTTTTCGGAGATTCTCTGTGATTCCGGTTAAAGCATATAATCTTTTGTGTGTGTGGTGTGTGTTACCCATATATATCCTCCTAATTGTTTTCATCCCAATGAAATTCTCAATTATAGCTAACCTTGTATGTCCTTTGATTATAGATGGTCTCGTCACTTGTTAAACGGTTGCTTAAAATCTCCATGGAGGTCAGAGCGGCGCGCCTCATCTTACTCGCGTCTTGAAACACCAATATGTTTCTATAGAGAGATGACATAAGTGTGGTCAGTGGCAGCATCCTAAAGTGTGATGATAGAGGCAGGTCTTTAGTTCGTGGTCTAGTCCATGGTGCGTAAATCTGATTCCCAAATTTTTGCACTTAAAATGGTAGAGAAAAAATGTCACTTGTAAGCTTGTACACATTTCTAATGTCGCACGGTCCATTTGTGTCATGCTTCTCTTGCGAGGAGATAAGCTTGTAATAGATTTGATGTAATCTAGTGAGATATGTTGCCGAATTATGTGGCTCTATAGAAGAAAATAAAAGTGTGGTATTATGATTTCTGTTCCTGTAATAGAGCGTCCTAAAAGTAATTGTTTAATCACAATGGAATCGCTAAAGCCTTTCTTATAATTTTAGATGCGTTTGATTCTCGTCTCTCACCAACTACAAATCTGAGGCTTCTTCTAAACCTGATGGATTATGTCACTGGTTTCAAATATGGGTTCGTGCTTCCTTGGTGGAATGTGGTGGAGGACGACAAAGCCCTCTATCTACTCCGTGGCATGCCTGCTATGCACAAGGAGTTTATGGATGAACTCAGCAAAACTAGAACTAAAGAATATGTTCCACGATATGAATTTATGTTTGCAATTCACCCTGATGACGTGAAGGACTCTGTTCGAGACATGAATCTGTCCTTCCATTTACATGTGATGAGAGGAGTCGATTCAGAACCTTCTGGTTATTACTATCATGTGCTGCAGATAAAAAGGAACACGCGAGATTTGCTGAACGGGCCAGTGGTATCTCATTTTTCATTGAGCAGTTGGGTTACGAAGATGAAGATGATCGTTTGAATGTTTTACCCACGCTTGATCGACAATTTCTTTCAGATGATTAATGTTATTCGTCATGACATTATATGCGTGTCAACTTTTGCTTATTGATTTTGACACTGGTAAGAAATTGATGTTTTTGAAAATATTTGGTTTTGGATTAATAAATGATTTCTCCACATTTTCTTTCTTAGTTCATTTGCATGTGCGAACTGAATTTCATAATGCTAAGTTGGGGGTTTAAAAATTTCATAAAGACTATTTTCCCGCGTGTAGTCATAAGGTTTGACTAAGTCTTTATTCTATTTTGAGTGACTCTCTTCTTCAAGAGTCAGAACCTCTTCCCTATCAGGGATGGGTCTTTTTGCAGGATCAGATTGGTCATGTGGGATCTCATACAAACATGGTTTCTCATATTGAGCCTTTTTGAGATACATTGGATTGGCTAAGGTAGGTCTTCTATTAAATGTAGGGCATTTGGGTGCTAACATATGAATGGTTTGGATTGATTGACTTCTTTTATAAACAATTTCATTTAAAAACTTTATTTGGTTTTCCATTGAAATCATTTTGTCAATATCTTTTTCTTCCTTAAGTTTCAAATCCGTTATGACCTTTGTTTTCTCTTTGACAAGACCTTCATAATGTGACTTAGTTAAAATACTCTGTTTGACTAACTCATCGTGTTTCTCTTTGACAACTGAAATTTCATAGGCTTTAACTTTTAAGCCTTCTTTTATTTCAATTTCCTTTTGAGCTAATAGTCCTAGAGTTGCATTTAACTTATGTTCAAGTTTCTCATAGTCAAAGTACGATTATCAAAGGCCATGTACTCCTCAAGCTCAGTCTGTTTATTTTGAAGTGCAACTAAACAACTATCCCAAATACTATTAGCTTCCCCTAGAGTTCTACTAGTTTCCGCAAGAATAGATTTGCACTCAGTTAATTCTTGAGTCAATGTTGCATTTGCTTTCTTTAATTACTTTTGAATCTTTTTATTTTCATCGACATCAAGTATTAAACTTGCAATTAAATTAGCAAGTGCAACACGCTCATCATCACATTCTACATCATTTTGGTCATTCTGAATATCATTATCACACATATCCGATGAGGCAGGAATGACATTACCATCACCCATTTTCACTGCACATGTGTTACTAATGGATTCAGATTGCTCAAAATGTTGTATGTCATTGGCAGACATATTATCTTCAGTATTGTATTGTACCTGTTCCAATGGCTCAGAGTCAGTGCATGAGTCTACATTAGGAACCTCCTGGATCTTTACCATTTAACTGTAATGTGCTTCCAATTCTTGTTCATCAAGTTCTTCATCCATGTCTGCTAGCCAGTCAGATTGCTCTGCTTGAAGTTGTACACCTTTCTCAGCTTGTTTACACAACAACATCTTTTCCTTATGATACGTGAAGTCTTTAACCCGTTTTGTCATTATGTATTCCTTAAGATAATGACCAAATTCCTTGCAGTTAAAACACTATATCCTAGACTGTTGCACTACTGGACCACCTACAATGTCCCTAGCCCCAACAACATTCACTGCCCTCTGATTCCCAAATTGTCCAGTCTGATTGTCATTCTTGTACCTTGGAGTAGTATCCACATTCTTGTTTCTGGTCTTTAAGGAAGTTCTGAGGTTGTTGTTGGTAGGTTTGTAGAGTTTCTTGAAGTACTTTGCAATGAGAGCCGAATTTTTTTGCATTTCTTTATCCTTCTGAGCTTGTTCATGATCACTATCTTCTTTAAAAGCTAACTCAGATAGAGGTGTGATTGGTTTGGCTATCTCTTTACCTTTGTTTCTGGTAGTTGCATGAGATCTGGTTGGAAGTGATGCTTTTGATGTTGGTGCATATGATTTGTGAGACTTTGGTGCTTGATAATAATGTTAGGATTATAAAAAAGACTCAATCACCCCCGTGTATTGTTTAGTATAGCATAGCTCGTAGTCAAAAAGTAAGCGTATGACTTACGGTATTAGGCCGAGTATTTTACCCAAGTGTAAACCCATACCCAAGCCCATAGAGTTCATAAACACTTGTATATAAACCCCTTTCTAGCCATGGGAAGGGGTTGGTTGTTCTTTTTATCACATTTTATGATATTGCACTTTCTCTCACTAGAAACCTCACTTTCTCTCTCTAGATAATTAGCTAACCTAATCATCCATGCTTGTGTTATGATATCCAATATACTACAATTGGTATCAGAGCCCATGGGATGATTAGCTAGATTGTGTGTGCGTTTCCTTGGTTAGTTTAGATCAAAAGTTTGGTTTTTCAAGGTTTATGGTCTTATTCTTGACACTCTTTGATTCTCATGTTTGTGATGTTAAAGTTAGTGTTTTTATAGTTGTTATAACCCTCTAGGACCAAGTTGTGCAAAAGAAACCAAGCAAAAACGTTCAAAAGGGTGATTTTTATGTGTTTTTAGGTGAAAAAGTTCGTATTTTCTTCGTTGCATTTTGACCTTCTGAGACATTCTTTGTTGCGTTTTGGTGAAGAAAGTACATTGCATTTTGTCATTTTGTATAGTACTATTGTACTGCATTTTGTCTTATTAGAGGTTGCGTTTTGGTCATTGCGTTTTGACTACAGGTTGCGTTTTGAAGACTTTCGTTGCGTTTTGACTAGGGGAGACTCTGCCCAATTTTTTAATTGGTTGCGTTTTGATCAAGTCTCAAGATTTCATTGCGTTTTGATCAAGTCTCAAGAGTTCATTGCGTTTTGATCAAATCTTAAGATTCTTCATTGCGTTTTGACAATTTTCATTACGTTTTGATCAAATCTCAAGATTCTTCATTGCGTTTTGACAAAACTTCACTGCGTTTTGACAAAACTTCACTGCATTTTGACAAGACGTCACTGCCTTTTCCCTAAGTTTCACTATCGACTTTAAGTTAACTTGTTTCAACCAAACCAAATCACAATCAAACAACATATCACCTAATCTAAAAAACAATCATCACCTTTAACATACAATCACTAATCATTGATCGATCAACTTAAGCATATCACAAGTAATTACAATGGCTAATCTTTCAGAGGACATCCAATGTGCTTGTTCCGATACCCGACCACCTATGCTTGATAAGGCTGACTTTGCATCATGGCAACAACGTATTCGATTGTACTGTCGGGGTAAGGAAAATGGAGTAAACATTTTAAAGTCAATTAATGAAGAACCTTTTCAGATGGGGACCACGCGAGTAATTGTTGCTGAAGGAACTGAGGGTTCTCTCAATCTAGGTCCTGAACGGCCTCGAGTCTATTCGGATCTGTCACAGGATGAGAAGGATAGGTACAATGCAGACATTTGGGCAACAAACATCATACTTCAAGGTTTACCAAAAGATATCTATTCATTGATCAATCATTACACTGATACAAAGGACATATGGGACAATGTGAAGATGCTTTTGGAAGGATCAGAATTAACAAAGGAAGACCGTGAATCACAATTGTATGATGACTTTGAACACTTTCGTCAGAACAAAGGCGAAACCATTCACGACTATTATGTCTGATTTGCCAAGCTCATTAATGACATGCGGAACATCAAGATGACAATATCAAAAATTCAGCTGAACTTAAAGTTTATGAATAACATGTTGCCTAAATGGGGTAGATTTGTAACAGCTATGAAACTTAACAAAGGCTTAAAGGATTCAAAGTTTGATCAACTTTATGCTTATTTAAAGCAACACGAGGCACATGCCAACGAGAACAAGATGATGTTGGAACATCTCACACAATAGACAGTTGATCCGCTTGCCTTGATGTTAAATGTTTCACCTCAGCACTATCATTCACAATCATCAACAATTCCACCGACCACATATCATCAACCACACTCTGCTGACTCCTTACAATTTGATTTGGGACTTTCTCCAACTAACAACCTAATCGAGAACCTAACCAACATACTTGCCTTACTTACCCAATCATACAAAACCTTCCTTCCTCAAACAAACAATCAACTCAGAACTTCATCAAACCCAAGGAATCAAGCTACAGTACAAGACGGCAAGGTTGTTATTCAGAATGTTCAGGGTTGACAGAACAGAGGACAAGGTAATAATGCACGGGGTGCAGATGCAGCTGGTTATGGGGGAGCACAGAACAGAGTGGGGAATGCTAATCCAGGTTAAGCTAGGCAGGTTAAGTGTTACAACTGCAACGGGGTAGGCCACATAGCAAGGAACTGCACTCGACCCAAGTGTCCACAGAACTTCGAATACTTCAAAGACAAGATGTTGCTGATGCAAGCTCAAGAGAATGGGGTAGTCTTGGATGAAGACTGTAATTTGTGCAGGAAGTGGATATCAACAAAAAGACAGAAAACCAAGCCAAATTGACAAAACTGAGCATGGAATGGAAAAGACTGTGCAAAATCAAGGCCAAAGTCCAAAAATGCCAAAGTCAGGAGTCATTACTGAAGAATCATGCAGGTCAAACGGAGCGGAACTGAGTACTATTGGATGGCAATCTGAACCCATTCTGATGGTGCCGGGAAAAGGCCAATAGTATATTATGAAGTCTTGTGAAGACCAAATGGGCCCTCAATCAATTACAACAGCCCATTTGTGTGCAATTGACAAAGACTGTGAAGACTTTGAAGGCCCAATCCTAGCCCAGTTACAGCCAATCTCAGCCATTGTACACACAAAACCCACCCCTGTACCTTATTGGGCCCAGACACACTCAATGGGCCCAATACAAGCCCAAGCCCAACAAAAGCCCAAAATCCATTTTTATAAACTTTAGGGGCTAAATTGCCAAGTTTTGAAAGTTGTTTTATTAAGAAAAATAGGAAAATAAAACACAAGGGCTAGTTTTGCAAATTGCTTAAACCTTCTTTATTTCTTTTAAGTTAAAACAGCAGGGACCATTTATGCAATTACCCAAAACCCTCTTTTATCTCTTTTTGTTATAAAACCAGAGGGGCCTTAATTGCCACTTTCCAAACTCACTTATAACTAAAAACTTGGGCTTAAATAAAATGAAAAGAGTAAGAAAGGTGAGGGACTGAAATTGCCTCTTCTCCAAAGATCACGTTTAAACCTGCGAACCACCTTGTACTGTAACCCCGTACCCGCCAAAACCCAAACTACCTTTTCCCACGGTTTTTCTTGCCATACCACCTCCCAAGTACTCTCCCAGCTCACCCCTACCACTTCCCACAACCTATTGACCCTTATAACCCCTTTCCCTGTCAAAACACACAACCCGAAGCACCCTTTCAATGGTGAGATTGATACAAGGCAAAACAAAGGGTTAGGATTGCTTGGGAAGGCATTGTACTCTCACAAGAAACACAACCCATGAGCCAGAAAGGTTTTGAGCTGCTATAAAAGAAGAGAGACCAAGCCGAAGCACCACACCTTTTTTTTTATGTTTTAAGTTTAAATTTAATTTTCAATCTTTCTTTTAAGCATAGTTGTAACTCAGTTCTATTTAAAAGCTTTATGTTGTAATTTCTTGTTGTTTAATAAAAAAGTTAAAAGTTCTCTTTATATTGCCACTGTTGAAATTTCAATTTTGATTTTAGCTGTTTAATTCTGTTTAAATTGTATGAAAATGTGTTTAAGTTGCTAAAACAATACTTCTAAATCCATTTCTCAGCTTCCATTTATAAAAAATCAGTCAAAA
This sequence comes from Tanacetum coccineum, assembly GCA_026074375.1. NCBI lineage: Eukaryota > Viridiplantae > Streptophyta > Magnoliopsida > Asterales > Asteraceae > Tanacetum > Tanacetum coccineum. Next base: position 25,796 of record BQNB010002728.1, read on the forward strand.
AAACATATTTATATATTTAAGGGGGTGTTTGGTTTAGATCCAAAATGGGTCATAATGGTTTTGTTATGGGTCAGGATGCACTCAGCCACTTTTGGCTGAGTGTGTAGGCTGATTTAGACTAGTTAATCAAAAGCTTTTAGTTCAAAAATAAGTTTTCATGACTCTTTGATCTTTCTGTCAAAATTTACCAAAAGCCACCTTGTGTTAAACAAGCTTAAGCTGTTTAGACAGCTTAAGCATTATTTGTGGTGCTTGTTGAGTTGTTTCTAGACAGTAAACCTACCCCTTGTTGCTGTCCTTTTGGTTTGACCAAGTAATAAGCCAAGTGTATGCATGTGTGTTTTTGAAAACCCTCAACTTTAAGCCCAAAAATCAGCAGCTCTTTCTTAACCTCATTAGCTTAAATTTTGAATATAAGTTCATTGACCACCCTTTTTTATCTGTTTGTGGTTGGTTTTGGCTAATAAGCTCTTTAGAGCTTATTGCATAAGCTCAAAAGAGACCCCTTGTTCACTGTGCATCTCCCCTGGTGCTAGGCACCATTTTCAGCCCCTCCTATTTTGCTAATTTTGTATTAAGCCCTTAGTTCTTTTAGCTTTTATTTATAGCCTATTACTAGTCCTTTAAGCTCCCAAAATCTCATAGCTTATTTCCCCTTTTAGCTTAGCTTAAAAGTAGCTTAAAGTAGGCTTTTTTCTATTTTTTGTAAACTGTCATCAATAGCTTATTTCTGCTTTAGCTTATTTTAGGGCTTATTCTAGATAACTTAGCTTATTTAGGACTCCCCTCTCCCTATTTATTTGTTTCCCATAATTGTAGCTTATTGTGCTAGCTTAAATCCCAATAAGAAAGAAAAAAATAAGCTTATAAGCTTATTAAGCTTTTGCAGCCCAAAAGCTTAAGTTTCTAGCTTATTTAGTGAGTAAAAAGCAGAAGTGCTTTTACAAAAGTTGTTCCCCTTAAGCCCCTCTATAAGTTTCCTGTTTTGACTTTTAGCTAATAAGCACTTTGGACCCACCTTGCAATCGGGGTCCACCTCAGGGACCAATTGTGTAATTTTCTCTTTTGTAGTTACCTTTGTTAGTCCCTGTGGTTAGTTAGCCTGTTACCCCGTTAGTCCTTGTTGCTTTACTCTGTTAGTCCTCTAGTTTAACAGCTGTTACTCTTTTAGTTATTTATTTAATTAATTTAGGTTAAAATCTAATTAGTTTAATTACTTTTAATTTAATCAGTAACTTTTGGGCATTTTTATATTTTTAGAATTGTTAATTTTTTCTTTATTTAATTTTATTTTTTTTAGAATTTTTATAACTTTTATTTTTTGTCTTTTTCTATTTTCTTAGTTTTAATTAGTTTTTAATCTTTAAAAATTCATAAAAAATCCAAAAATTAATAAAAAAATATATTTCTTTTTTACAAAATTTTCTTTTGTCATTTAGTGTCTAGGAAAAATATAAAATTTAGTGTAGGCTTAATTTTTCTTAAATTTCAGTTTTAGACCCGTTTTTACCGGGTGCGTTTTACCGTTTCTTTTCGTTTTACATTCAAACGACCTCCGTTTTAGTTCTAGTTTTCTTTATTTTTCAAGTTAAGTTAATTAGAATTTAATTTTGATTTTTAATTTAATTTAGCATTTATTTTCTTAATTTTTAGTATTTAGGTTTCCCGATACCTTATTCTGTTCCCCGTATTTAATTTAGATTTAATTTTAGGACTTCCCTATAACTAATTTTGTTTCCCGTAGTATTTAAGATCCCCATTTCCTATACTTGTTTCCCGTAGATTAAATTAAGTTTTATTTAATTAATTTTAGTTATAATTATATCAGTGTTTCCATCATTCAATTTCTCATCAAACCAGGATAAATTTCAATTGCAGCCTCGTTGGGACATACGACCCGGGAATATCTCTTCCGGAATCTTTTTATTATTGATTCTTACTTGTGTATTTTAAGTGTATACTATCAACGAATCAGTAGTCGTAGTGTTTTGACTCAATAAAACATATTACGAAGGTTTTTATAGAATATATAATATAATATAAAAATTAAACAAAATAAATAAGTTTCGGCAGTTTACCCGGTAACCCAAAAATAGTAGCTAAGGCATTTAAATTATAAATGTTTGTACGTTTTTAATTTATGTAATACGTAATAGATGTTTTATATTTATAAAAGTTTTAAAAATATATTTTTTGTCTTTTAGTCTGGTATTAAAATAGTAGTATTTGTTATTTTGTCTTTTTGTCGATATTCAGGAAATATTTGGAATATTTATACAAATATGTATTTTAATTTATTTAATCAACCTAAATGTGAATATTATTTATAATGTACAAAAATAATATGTTTTTGTCTTTTAGTCGAGATTTATAAAAATAAGTCTTTAAAATTATTCTAAGTATAGAAATTTTATGAAATTTCAACATGACCCGTTTGTATATATTAGTTTTCCAAAGTCATCGACATATATCCAAAACACTTTCAAAAACCCATTTCACAAATCGCCAACTCATTACGCTAATATATCCCCTTATAAAAATAATCCAAAAACCTTAATGGACCCTTATTGGGCTTTTAGGCCTAATAAGCCTAAACGAAATATACAGATTACTACAAGTCTGAAATTCTTCCAATAAGCCTATCAATAAGCAAATAAGCTTTTAGCTTATCCAATAAGGTACACAAATAAGCCACCAATTAAGCAAAGCTGTGGCTTATAGCCTACGGTTTGGGCTTGGTTTTGGGCTGAGACATACAAAAACCAAACTAACACTTTTGGAATTATTTATTATGCCCGTTAAGCTCTAAACCATTTAAGTTGACAAATAAGCTATGAAAATAAGTTCTAAAAAATAAACAAATACAAATAAGCATATAGTTCAAACCTTTATGGTGTGCCTTTATTTTCGACGCATATAAGCACACAAATAAGCTTTTTCGAGCTTATTAATAAGCTAAAATAAGCAATAAGCTTTAGAAAAATCATTTCTTTATAAAAGTTTCACCACGACAACACAACTACTCTTTCCTATCTTTTTAAAATTTTCGAACCATACATAAGGCTTTTAGGGTTTACATAAATTTAAAGCTTTGATTTTTATAAAACAAGTCATCCAACTAGCTTTTAAATGCAATAAGGATTAAGGAAGTACAAGATTTATTTGAAAAAGGTGAACTTACACGAACAAAGGATTTAGAAGATGATCAAGACTAAAGAACACCCTAAATAGTATTTTAAATACCCAAACTAACTATCAAATCTAACCCCGAATATACTTGAGTTTCTAAAAACTTGATCAAAGTTAAACAATGGTGGTGGTTGGGTGGTGTTTGGCGGCGGACGAACAAAGGAGAGGGAGAAGAAAGGGAAAAATATTGTGTGTGTATTTTAGAGAGAGGAATAGATGAAAGAAAATGAGATTAAAATTAAGTAGGGAAAATAAGATGTCTAGGTTAATTGTAAGATTTGAACCTAGAAACTTCCTTTGTTGGGAATCCTAGGATGTTAGTCCTTAAGGGGACAAGACTAGCAAGATTCTAGGGATGGTGTTAGAAGGGGGGGGGGAGGGGACGCACAAAGGGGAAACAAAGGGGAGGTTTTTGCCAATCTTTAAAAGTTTTATCATGATTAAGGATCCTATGCTCCTTGATATTTATTTCTACTCTCTTAATATATTTTTAAACGATATTAACAGTATACGCAAAAACTAAAAATGCGTGATAACTTCTAGTAAAATTCTAAAAATTTAAATATCGATACGAAACGTAAAAACGTGACATTTACTAAAAAACTAGATAAAATAGCAACCCGGAATGCTTCCGATAACGATCCTCAGCTATACGCGGGATAACTTCCTGGTCAAACTGGTGTACGAAAAGTCAACGACAGACATTTAGATACAGGTGTTACATTAAACATGTTAAGCATTATATTCTCAAAATAATGTCGTTTGAAGAAAATACTCTTCCGGTTAAATACTTGGGAGTTTATTTGGTTACTACTCGTCTTATGTATAGGGATTCTCTAGAGCTTGTTGAGAAAGTCCAAAACCGAATCAATGATTAGAAAAACAAGTTTCTCTCATTTGCGGGTCGGTTACAGCTTGCACAATCAGTTTTCTCCATTATGAGGGGTTTTGTTTGGTGCCAAGGCCCTATGCGTCAAGGTAAACCTAAGGTGTCTGTTGATAAGGTGTCATTTTATACACTTTTTTGGGGACGTTTAACCCCCTAAATCGTGCATTTATGCCCAAAATAGGTACTTAATCATTCCTTTTTAGATATTTAGCATTTGGAAAGCATTTGGAGGAAATACATGTGACTTGGGCTCATTTGGAGAATAAACGGACAAGACTACGGACCTACACCAACATTTCTCAAGATTATGTTCTCAAACGCTGGAGACGGCGTCACCAATTACACGTGACGCCATCACAACTTATCTCATGACAGTGTTACAAGATTTCACGACGGCATCAGACCGCACGACCCAGCCCAAGATCTAGAATATTCTCTTTCACGACGGCGTCACGACTAAAACGCGACATCGTTGCAGCGATTTATCTATATATACAAATCCGTTTTTAGGGTTTTTAGAGTGTAACTTTAGAGTAAAAGAAAGGGACGAACCCTAGTTCGTTTGGCAGCTATTTAGGATGATTTTAAAGCATCAAAACCCTATTGTAACTCCTTTAATTCATGTTTTAATCAAGTAAGATTATCTTAATCATTCAATATGTCTATGTGTTGTGTGATTTATTATTGTTCTTGCTTTACTTAGAATATAGATCTTAGTGGTGTTGTGTGATTTATTATTGTATGATTTATTATTGTTCTTGTTCATTTATGATTGTATGAAACCTAGAATATAGATCTTAGTGGTGTTGCTTCTTGTGATGAATATGCATGTTAGGTCTTAGAAAACTAGCTTTTTTCTGTATCGTTGTTGATATGTTTAAGAAAACATGATTGATGAAACGGGATACCATAAGGTAACATTTCATCATACGACCTGCCCCCTTATATGATTTGATCCACTCTTAATATATTTCAAATGGATTTAATATACTCTTATGGGCCTTGTAATAGTCTTCATACTACCTTACTTGTATGTTGCCTAACAGAATATTAAATAGACGGTGGTTTTCGGAATTCGTCTATTGACTAGAAAATAGTACATAGATCAATCACAAGTGAGTGACAAAACAACAACACTAGAGAAGCAATCTAGCATAATACATGATTAAATGAGTACAATCTTTTATCTTATTGTTATCACCAGTAGCTTAGTTTATTATTTAGTTTAATAGTTAAAACCAACCCACCTCTCAAATATATGATTTACCGCTTTCATAAAATATAAAAACACAAAAATAATCTTCTCTCAACCCCTAGAATTTTGCTAGAACTTGATTAAGCCTTCCTAACCTATTCCCCTAGAGAACGATAACAACCTCTAAGTCTTGCCTATACTACTACTACAACGGTTAGGTACTCTGCCTAGGGAGTTGTAAAACTTCTTGTAAGAAGTCCTACAACCCTCGCATCAAGTTTATGGCGTCGCTGCTGGGGAATAGTTAGGTTTAGATCATAGTTTAGCTTAGTTCTACTTGCTTGAATCCTTTCAAGTAAGATCTAAATTTCTGCATATTAGCTTTCCCGTAATCTATCTTTTCTTTGTGTTAATTGTTTCGTAACTCATTCTCGTCAACCACAATGGGAGACGAGAATCCTATCCGCACTCTTGGAGACTACTCCAATCCTAGCCACGAGGGCTATAGGAATACCATCGAGCTCCCCATAGGGAACAACGTGTTACCTTTTTGATCCGACACCATCCGGTTGGTGCAAAACGATTGCTCATTCCACGGGCTTCGGTTCGAGGATCCAAATCAACATCAAGGATTTCCTTAAACTTGTGGACTCACTTGACCTTGGTGGTGCAAACAGGGAAAGAACGCATCTGCGTTTATTTTAATTTTCCCTTCGCGATCAAGCTAGCAATTGGCTTGAATGCCTTCCAGCAGGATCCATCACCACATGGGAGGATCTTACTACCCAATTCCTTACTCAATTCTTTCCACCGGGAAAGACCACAAAACTTCACAATGATATCTTGATGTTCCAACAACATCATGGAGAATCTTTATCCGAAGCATGGACTCGTTTCAAGGACTTACTCCAAAAATTCCCTCACCATGGCATCGATCTTTGGCTCCAAATCCAAATGTTCTACAATCGTATCGATGATTCCCTAAAAAGAATGATTGACTTTGCCGCTGGCGGTCAACTAAGAAGGATGAGCGCTAAAAAAGCTTGGGTCGCTATAGATGAGTTAGCCCAGTACGAAGATGAAGGGTGGAACGACCCCGAAGACGGAGACATCGATTACGAAAATCCCAACATCGAACAACTACTTGGAGTCATGGAACGTAAAGTCGATACAATTATGAAGGACGCAATCTCGATAATGGGAACAAGCGAATGCGTATTTCAGCTGATAACCAACAAAATGCATCGACCACCCTCTGAGCCATCACGTCAAGAAGAATTTGAGCATATTGTAATGAACTTCATCTTCGACCAAGAAGAAAGGATCAGACAACTCGAAGATTACATGCAAGTTATTACAAAAGAATTCATGGAATTCTCCTCGAAAGTGGCAAGAAGACTAAAGGAAGGGATAAAGGAAAACAAAAATAAACCTAGGAAGATCGAGAAAATCAAAAAGAATCCGGACACCAAGGTCCTGAAGAACAGTGCTACACATAATTCCTTATAAAACCCCATGAAGAAGACGTTTCCTACTCCTGCAAATCTTCTATGGGTAAGATACATTCAGATAATACCCTCACCTCAACCTCGGATGAACACCTTTAGGACTAAGCCTGGAAAGAAGGCTAATCAGCCCTATCACTACCCAAGCAATTCCCTTACCACTCAACCGCTTGCTCAAAGCAACCCCACCTTTATGGATAACAAACCTATAAAACGTAATCCCTCTCCCTACTACTCGTTTACACATATAGAGAGCAACCGTGTGTTTGACCTGGGAGGAAAGACACACGATCTTTCCTTTAAAGATGTCAAGCGGTGCAATTTTGAAATCTCTAAAAATACTAGGGGTCCTAAGTGAAAAATTCCTCGTGACACCGTCATGATTATTACGTGACGACGTCACGTCGATCCGGGTCTAAAACTTATAAAACCCATCACAATTCCCCTTTCTCCTTCACACATACATAAGCAGCCAACAACCATCCTCTTCAATCACCAATTCTATTTTGTTGTCCTATGATCTTTCATCCTCAATCGGTAAGTAAATCATTCCTCTTACTCTCGTGATTTCATTTAATCAACTTCAAATCCATTCTATTAATTGATTCCCCTAGTTTGATTCATACCCAATTGATTGAAATTAGGAACAATTGGACACCAATCCAAGTAGTTTGTTGTTACCTTAAGTATTGAATCATTTAAAATCAACACTTTTTCAAAAACAACTCGAATTTAGGATTGATGACCCCAATTTTTCAAATTTTTAATATGGGTCTGGTGTTAAGGGGGTGTTTGGGAACATGTTTATCGAAAGATAGCTTAGTTTTCCCTCGTAAAAACATTTTTCAAATCATAACCTCTGTGACGGCGTCACATGTTATTGGTGACGCCGTCTCCACCGTATGACCTAATACTCGGCCTAATTCTTGCTCTTTAACTCCTCTTGTTTCTTGTTTTAACTTCGAGATATGCAATGAGCAAAAGAGCTAGAAGCACTAAGGGGCAAGCCTCCTCATCTTGCGAAGAAACAATGGAAGAAAAGGTTCGTAAGTTTGGATTGTTCGACCACAAAGACCATTAAATGAACTATAACAACCTCGTCGGGCATTCCATTCACCCAAGAGATGTTGTTGATTGGGAGTTTTTCTCAAACAAGGATCTTGCTTAGTCGTTCTTCGACTCCATCAATACTGACACCTTCTCCGGACCACAATGGGTCAACCTTTTCCAAATCAACAAGCCCATCTTTCGCGAGCTTGTTTGTGAATTCTTTGCCTCGTTTGAGTTTGATGCTACTCCTTGCAGGTATGAACCACTACACAAGGGTGTCACATTTAGGTTGGGAGGAGTAAAGAGCGAAATGTCCCTTCTTGAGTTTAGATGGAGAGTTGGTTTGTACTCCGAGAGGGAATCTAGAAATGTTGCAACACTTAGTGGATTGAGAGGGGCAGAAACAGTCAATGCCACTCGTCTGACTCATTTGTTTTAGCCTAGTAATGGTGATGGCGGGTATCATATGGGGACATAAAAGCAAAATCTATTAGCAACCCAAGGATAAAGCTTGCCCATCGTTGCATCACAATGACCATCACGGGTCGGAAGGAAACCACTAATCGTGTCACCGAGATTGACTTATTCTATCTCTACTACATCTTCGAGGAAGGGGTTGTTTGAAACATCCCCTATTGGCTCGCCAAATACCTAAAGAGCGTAAGGGATAAAGGTTTGATTTTTGGGGGGATGTTTGTAACAAAGATAGCCCGGTCCTTTGGTTTACTCACCAAAGAAATGGTAAGTGTATTGAACCGTGAGCCCCCTCCACATGTTTACAGGAAAACGTCATTGGATAAAATGGGAGTCATCATGGAGCTCCACAAGGGTGAGTGTTGTTGGTCAGCTACCTAAGGGGTTGTTAAGGGAGATAAAGGTGATGATGAGGAAGGTGATTGAGAAGGAGGAAATGAGGGAGTTGGGGGCTTTGTAGATATCTACTAGAACATGAGTGCAAGAGATTGGCAGGTCCGGCAAGCATGATGGATGGACCAACAAGACACCCAATAGGGGAGACTCAACACTTAGATGGAACAACATGACCGAAGGGCCCATTGGATTTATGATCACACCGTTCGCCAGTTCTAGCACATGTCGACCCGTGATAACCTCAAGCCACACCTCCAGATTGATTCGTTTCCTGGGTTTGAAGCTGACTACCCCTTTATGGCTATCATGGACACATGCCTCCTAGCTATGCATACCGCCCTGACCCTTCGCATGAAGGGTCATCTTGATCACTCTTGTTTAGTTCCATTGTTATTTTCATCCCTTGTCACTTGAACAATTATGGTCTGTAATAGTTTTTAGGATTTGAATACTTTGACTCTTGTTAGAATACTTGTTTAAGTTCATTATGAATTAGCTTTATTAGTGTCACATGTTTTATTCTTTTCATTTTATTCTATCATGTTCGAACTCTATCTTGTAATCATGCTTTGTTTTGTTTTTAACTTCCTCTTAATTTCAATCAAAGGTATTTTGCAAATAATAAGTGTAGGAGAATTTATCCGGCTTTTTTTAGCCAAGTTCAAGCATGTTAAATAATTTGTTTAGATTAATTCGTGTTAGTTTTGAGTCATATGAGTAAATTTTCAAATCTTAGGTTTTATGCAGCCATTTGTACAGGAATTAACTTATGAAATCAAGTGCAGGAAATTTTACATCAAAAATAAAAATTTCGTTTTCACATAATGTGTAGACGACGTCACGATTTACACGCGACGCCGTCACCACGACACCTGTGACGGGGTCAGGATTTTCCTGACGGCGTCAAATGCCCAGGTCCAAAAAACTTAAAGTTTTTAATTATTTTTGAAATAAAACCTATACAACATTTAAAATATGTACTCTTCTTTTGTAAACCTGTAAAACCAATAAGTTTGATAATTCTCTCATCCAATATTTACTGCTTAATCGATTGAACCCTAAATTCACATTGTATATTATTATATCGCATATTTTTCTGGCATAGTTGTCTTTGTCTTTGATTACAGGTTATATTTGATAAGAAGAAGCTTGGAAGTTCTTAGGAAGTTTCATTGGATGATTCTTGGAGGATGATCTAACCAGTTTTCGCATGTTTCTTCTCCATTATTGAGCAAACCAGGGGAGTACTAGTTTCTTTTACTTGTTTTCTTTTCCCTTTAATTCGTTTTTACGGGTACCTTTTATAGAACATTGGTGACAATGTTCAACTTAATTGTAAGGGAAAAATAAGCCTTAGAAACTATTCTTTCATTTGCCATTTACTTTGTCCTTAAAATGATGGGTAATATATCAAAACATAACATAACATAACAAGTAATTTTAACCCAAATTTAAAAATTATTATGACACATACCGACAAAAACCAAGTATTAATAACGTCTCATGGATAGGAACTTATATGACTAGCATAAAAAACCCTCAAATTCCACCCCCAAAACGTGAGGATCGCCCTTAGATATTATACCTTTAGCTTGTTCGAGTTAAAGAGTGAGCAATCATATGTGCCTATTCCGTTGTTACGAATGTGTATGTGTGGTTTTGTCACCTTTTTTGGAACATTAGTATCAGTTACTTTAGGATTATGAGAGTGTAGCGATAGTATACTAAATTCTAGAACTTGTTTTTGTGATGCATCCTGAGACTGCATGTAAGTATTAGGATTTGCTTGATAAGAGGCATTAGGATTAACCCATGTTTTAAACCTGCAATTGTTATGATGGTCACACCGATCATATAACTATCCCACACCCTTGCCATGCACTCATTTTTAGTGTAGGATACCCCTAGTACAGCCCTCCGAGCCTATCCTTTTTCATGGTTCTCGTAATTTTCTAGTAGATTCCAGATTATTAATGAAGAGCATTGTCACCCTTAAACTAATCGTTACACCCAAATAGCCTTAGCCTACCTTAGATGTACTCGTTCTTAGTACATTATTGTTTTAACCCAAGTTAATTATTTGAGTACATGGTTACTAAGTCCTTATCCTTGTAAATACAGTTTTGGGACGATTGAGATTCATAGTAGTATTTATTTTGCGGAATAATGGGGAAGAAAAGTTAAGTCAATACCCCCATATGTTTGTTAGATGATCTCCATGTTATTTTGATCCATCTCAAATTGGGGCATTAGTTAGATTGTAAATATCGAGCATGTAAAATCTCAAGTGTAGGGGTACGTGTTATAAACCCTGTGTTATGATGTATTATTGTTATTCAAAAAAAGGAAAAGAAAGAGATTGATGTAGAGTTGCGTAGAGTTTGTATATATTCGTCCGAGTATTGGCTTAGCAACCAAACCAAAGTGTATTCGTGTAAATAATTAGCTAACCTTTCCACTCTAAATTCACCCAAAGCCAACCAAATGTATCCCATTTGTTTTCGTTTCCATTATATGTTATCTTATACCTACTGCTATCTTGAATTTCAACCATGGATCAACTTTTTGCAGCATACTATGCTTTACGTTTCACCTTAGAATAATGAGTTTAAAAGCGAGATCATCCCATATAGCGACTTTCGTCTTGGCACATCCCAAACTTACGGCAAAGTGACCAGGCTTTTGACACCCCACAAAGACTAGTATCGGGACTCACGGACCTTAGGTTTCAAAAAACCCTCAGGTTTCCCGAATATTCATAGCTTATAAAATAGAATAGTCAAAGTGCAAAAGCATATTTGAATTTAACAAAAAGAAGTCAATTTATTAATTCAAACTTAATTATCTAGACATTTATGCAATTATAACCCTTGACCTTTTAGAAGGCTGCAACATCGGTTGTGAGCCGGCAAGATGCAGCAAACTTTTATCAGTCTTGGATTTTTATTCTTACTATGGGCTTTCTTTAGAAGACTACCACATCGGTTGTGAGCCGGCAAGAGGTAGTAAACTTTTATCAACCCACAGCTTTTATTATTATATTTATTTTTTATCATTTTATCATCATTTTTTTATATTTCTTTATTTAAAGAAGACTTCTTTTTAAAAAATTAAAGTATAAATTTGAACTAAGACTAAAATTTTTGCTATATATTACATAAAAATTGTTGATTTAAGTTTAATCTCCAAAAATAGCACGTATATTAATCCGGATAAGAGCTTATGGGAGAAAAAGCAACAAGTTACATACATGAGCTCTTAAGATTTCCAACTAATCCTTGTTTAGCATCCCACTCATACTTAACTCTGTCATTTTTCATTTTTCGCGAATTAGCGAACGCTTAGTCAAAAAGTTAAGGAACAAGCTAGAGCTCAACACGCTCGACCAGGTCAAAATTTACTCTTATTCTTACCCAGCAGGAAAGTCAAAATTGTGACAAAAACATTTATTTATTTTTTTGAAATTTTTTAATTTTTTTCATATTTTTGAAAATTTTGGTGGGAAAACTGGGTGCGTGAGAACAAAACAATAAGTAGGTAACATCAAATCGATAGATTCCCTCCCTAAACAAAAATGAAACATTGTCCTCAATGTTTAAGGCGGGTCTCTACGCAAATCTAAGCCATTTATTAATTATGCAAAGATAAACGTGAATCGATAAGATGAAAGGATATCGGATTTCCCCAAACTAATTGCAAACAAAGGATAGGAAGCTCGAGTGAACCGGGACAAAACACCGAACACGAGAGTCTTCAGAAAAAAATTTGGTTCAATCCTGCAAATAATCACAAGTACAAACAACAAACACAAAGAACGGAAGAGTACAAGCCTCCTCACAACACATTAGAAGAATAGATAAGCATGGGGTGCCTCTCATGAAGCGCTTTATTTTTAGTAACCGAGTCACATAGCTTGACTCGATCCCTGAATTCATTCGTCCTTAGGGAGAGTAATACTTGGAATAAGAAATTTTCATTGAAAATACCACCGGCTCTAGATAAGAAAAATAAAAATGAAGATGCCGGGGTCAAAAATAAGATCCTCACTACTGAAAGAAAGAATAACAGGAGAATCCTCGGGGTAGGTGAAAGATGGAAGAAAAGTCCAAATGACAAATGTGAAGGAATTGACATCTTCAATATTTAGGGATAAAATAATTTCTCCTTGGTTAAAATTTTCATCATTCTTCATGGCCGTATCGGGCTCAAGGTGAATCTTAACATCTGGTGGTTTCGAAGGAGGTCGAAGAGTTGACGGGTTGTCTTGATGATCAAGGTTAGGTGACTCATGTTTGGGAAGGAAAGTAGAATTATCTTTATCTTTAGAATCATTTTTCTCAACACCTGGTGGTATTAAATCATCTGGAACGAGGAATATATCGATCTCTTCTTGAACGGGTTTACTATCCTCAACGGGGATACGAGATTCAATAATTGGACATGGATTAGCATGAACATTTTCTGGTGACTGGGAAGTTGAAATCTCATAAAGCAAAGTCATAAGACTAAGATATTCCTCATGCTCTTTGGCAATCCTTGAAGGCAGTGTAATGATTTCTTCGGCGAACTCATGGTGTCCACTTGACCGCTCGTTTGAGGGTGATAAGCGGTAGCTAGACGATGTGTGACCCCATACTTAGACATTACTTACAAACCTGATCATTACAAAAATGGGTCCCACGATGGCTCATTATAGCTCTAGGTGTTCCAAATCGGGCAAAAAGAGATTTTAAAAACTTCACTACAACTCTAGCATCATTTATGGGGAGCGCCTTTGCTTCAACCTATTTCGAAAGATAATCAACGGCTACGAGTAATGTATTTATTTCCTCTTGAAGATGGAAAAGGTCCCATGAAATCAATACCCCATACTTCAAAGATTTCACAAACTTGGATAGCATTTTGAGGCATCTCATCTCGTTGTGAAATTTTGCCATATCTTTGACATGTATCACAAGATTTGATCATCGTATGGGCATCTCGATATATGGTAGCCAAAAGAAACCGGCATCAAATACTTTTCTAGCGGTGAGATTGGCACTATGATGGCCCCCGATGGGTCCTTCATGACAGCTTTGAGGATCTCAAGAGCTTCTTGCCCATGCACACACCGTCGAATGATTTGATCCGCACCGAAGAGAATAATAAGGAAAAAAGTAGAAAAAGATAGGGATCATTCCAGAAATAATGTAACAGTCTTAAAAACTTTCTTCTTTAGTTGAGTGACATCCTTTGATGATAAAAAACCCCGCATGGTAGTTTTGCATAGTCCGCAAACCATGGGTACTTTCACTCAAATAACTCTAAGAGTTTCTAAAAGGAAAATGTTCATTTAGTCTTTGTTTTCTAACACAATCCTTATAGAGGATTCTCAAAGTCTAGATAAATGGTCTGCCACAAGTTCTCACTCACCTTTTTTATCACGTATGGTGATATCAAAATTCTTGTAAGAAAAGAACCCACCAGATCAACCTCGCTTAGCGTCTTGTTAGTTCATAAAGGTACTTTAAATCCGAGTGAATCCGTATAGACAATGCTATTTGGATAAGATGAAGATATGAGCCGAAACTTTTTCACAAAAAGCATACACAATGGCAAGCATTTCCTTTTCCGTGGTAGTGTAATGAATTTGAGCTTCAGTCATAGTCTTGCTAGCATAATGTATAGGCTGAAAATGCTTCATCTTTCGTTGTCCTAAAAACCGCTACCACCGAAATCACTGCATCACACATGAAGTTTGAATGGTAATTTCCAATCCTGGACAATAAGATTTGGAGCTTCTGGTAGCTTCTTTTTAAGATCGAAAAGCATCAGATACAATCTTAGAAAACACAAACTGTGTTTTCTCTCCTCAAAAGGTGAGTCATTGTCTGGCAATCCATAGAAAAGTCTTGATAAAATCGACGATAAACCTGATGATCCTAAGAAACTCCTAACACCTTTAACGGTAGTCGGGTGAGGGAGCTTAGCGATAACATCGACTTTAGCACGATCGACCTCATACCGCTACTTTGTGAAGTTTTTTATTTTTTTTTTATGCCCTAACACAATTTCCTTCTGCTACACATAAATTGCACTCTCACAATTAAGGACTAATTACGTGTCTTCACACCGGTTTTAGCATCTTTCTAAAGTTGGAGAGGCATCGAATCAAAACTATCCCCGAAAAACGAGGAATCATCCATAACACTTCCATGGTCTTTTCGATCATATCATGGAATATGGCCATCATACACCGTTGAAAAGTACCGGGAGCATTACACAAGCCAAATGGCATGCGTCGGTACGCGAAAGTTCCATACGGGCATGTGAAAGTAGTTTTCTCCTAGTCTTGGGGATCTATTGGTATTTGGAAATACCCTAAAAATCCATCTAGAAAACAATAGAACACATTCCCAGCTAATCTTTATATCATCTGATCCATAAACAGTAATGGAAAATGATCTTTTCGAGTTCGGCTTCCTTAATTTCTAAGTCCGATACAAACTCCCATCCGGTTTTTTTTTTAAAAACTAAAAAAACCTCGTGTCCGAATTAGTCATTCTCTTCATTACAACGATGTTATTCCACATTCTGGAACACAATGCACTGGACTAACCCATGGGCTCTCAGAGATCGGGTAAATCATTCCGGCATCAAGAAGTTTTAAGACCTCTTTTTTTATTACCTCATGAATTTTTGGGTTAACCCGTCTTTGACTTTGAACCATAGGTTTATAATCATCTTCCATCAAGATTTTGTGGGTATAAAAACGAGGGTTGATACCTTTGATGTCAGTGATTTTCCAAGCAATGGCCCCTTTGTGAGATTTGAGCACCTTTAAAAGAGCATCTTTTTCATCATTTTTTAAACCTTTTGCAATAATTACTGGTAACTTGTTGTTTTCTTCCAAGAAAGCATATTCTAAGTGAGACGGGAAAATCTTTTAATTCTAATTCCGGAGGCTCTTCAATTAAAGATTTTGCCTTGGTCACTTCACTTTGTTTAAGGTCCATCGGAGGAAGTTGAAACGGGTCATTATTTAATAATTTTTCAATCAAACAAATATCTTCCTCCTGATTAAAATCAGCATGATCAATTTCCGGTGAAATCAAATCATCCTTAAGATAAGCTTTAATTTCTTCCAAAATGAATTCGGAAGTAAACGGCTCAGACGTCGGGGTGGATTGCACCGAGAGAATTAGGAAATCCTAGAAAATTCCGGAGTCCAATACACCTCACAAACTGCATCAATGATGTCAATTTGGTTTACCGACTTGTCATTTGTAGAGGAGTATCTTGTGGTTTGATCTAGATTAAAAGTGACAGCTTCGTTATCAACCCGAAGGGTTATTTCTTCTCCATAAACATCAATTAAAGCACGATCGGATCCCACAAAAGGACTCCTAATTATGATAGGTACTGCGAGATCGGCTTCGAAATCGAAAACAACAAAGTTGGTAGGAAAATGAAATTTCCCAACTTTGACAAAAACGTCTTCGGCGAGTCCTTCAGGATAAGTAATTGATCGGTCTGCTAACTCTAAAGTCATCCTAGTTGGTGTAAGTTCAGGCAAAGAAAGATTTTTCCAAATAGAAAGAGGCATAAGATTTATGCTCGCACCAAGATCGGCCAAGGCATGGCATACATCCATTCCCAGAAAATTACATGGAATAAGAAACTTGCCGGGATCTCCAAGCTTTTTGGGAAGCTTTTTGAGAAGCATCGCCGAGCAATTCTCATTCAATGGTATCTTAGCTAACTCAAGCAACTTTTCTTATTCATGAGCAAACTCTTAATCGTAGGAGCAAATCTTGGCATCAAAAGTAAAGCATCCGCGAAACTAATGTCGAAGCGTAAATCTTGAAAGATTTGGAAGATCTTCTCCATTTTATTCGAAGCTTTATCATGGGACTTTTGATTATCACGTCGTGAAGGATATGGAATATTTGGCTTAGGTAGATTCTTCGGAATATCGGGTTCCGGAATGGGAGTGGTTTTAGGCAAAGTCGTCGGAACATCGGGTTCCGGAATAGAAATGGGGATAACCGGAGGTGGGATTTGAGCGGTACTTCCTTGGAAATTTGTTTGCTCTTTTACTCCGATGTCCCTCGTTTCTCGTTCCACTACCTTTTTAGGAGAAGGATTAGTAGGAATCGAGGGTCCCTCGTAAGCAACACCACTTCGAGTAGTGATTGCTTTCATCTCACCCTTACGTGTGTTGGATTGTTTTACTTAACGAGTATCCGAAGTGATGCTTGTTTTGAAACAATCCACAATCATATTTTTTGCAATTATTTTGAAGTTGGTATGTTGATTCATCATGACGGCATGTAGAGATTGTTATCGGTGTTTTGAATTCATCTTTAAGGTCTCCTTTCAACGATTTGATTTGATATGTGCATGTTTCCTCACATTCTATCATTATTCCTCTTGTAACTTGAAAAATCTTGAAAACTCTTGTTTGAACTTGATTAGTAGCACTTGAAAAGGTTGGTTTGAAATCCTTTGGTTTTGAAAATTATGAGCATGATTATTTTGATTTTGAAAACCTGATTTCCAGAAAATTATTCCCCCCGATTAAAGATTATTCCCTTGAACATGATT
Organism: Tanacetum coccineum; assembly: GCA_026074375.1. Lineage (NCBI taxonomy): Eukaryota > Viridiplantae > Streptophyta > Magnoliopsida > Asterales > Asteraceae > Tanacetum > Tanacetum coccineum. Next base: position 43,080 of record BQNB010002728.1, read on the forward strand.
TTGAATTAAACCAATTTAGACCTTGTTTTCACTATAGCAAAACCTGGTGGTGCCATTTGATTACTAACACGATTTGGAGGTTAACTTGATTGTAAGGTACTCGTAGTCGCACAAACACTAGCCTGATTGTTTATCGATAACCGAGACAATTATACCAAGAATGGGCACCACCACAAGTACACAAGATTCCCTCAACCGCATAACCGAGCGGAGAGTCACAAATTTTTTTAAAATAAATTCGACTAAGGTCGAAAGTTGATCTGCAAGCTTCTCGATTCACTCAACGTTGACTAGAAGTAGCATTCATCTATAGAAGCATTTGATCTATTACGTTAAAAACGAACTTTTGATTATATTCTTCAATTATTTTAAACCTCTCTATTCCGCTTTACTCAAAAGAATTTCCACCCGTCTCGACATTTAAGTAGTCTGTTCATTTTCGTTTAAACCATTAGTAAAAAGGTATCAAATGAGTTACTCTTAAATCCGTGATGGGCATGCATAAGCAAATTCCTAAAAGTGTTCCCAAGCTTCACTAAAAGTTTCCTCAATTTTTGTGTAAATCGAGAAATTTCATTCTTTAAGTGAGTGGTTTTTCAAGGAGGGAAAAATTGGTAATGAACTTGGTAACGAGATCCTCCCAAGTCAAGATTGAGTTGGTGGTTCTTTCTCGTACCAAGTTTTTCGGCTCCTGAGCGAATATGGAAACATTATATAGCTTAATCACATCGTTTGGCCACATTCTCTAACTCGTAAAGTCGAAGTAATCCTTTTGAAACTATTGATATGAGCATGATGATTACTCACTCTCACGACCGTAAATTGGTTAGCTTGAACAACCTAGAAGCAAATTCGCTTAATCTCAAGAATGATCGCATGATTTCTGGTTAAGTACAATATCTTCTTCGTACCCTGCCGTTGGGCACGTAGTAGCTTCCTCCAATAGTACGTCACCATTGGTGTAACAATAGTTTGAAATCACGGGTTCAACTATGTTACTAAACTTGTTTTCTCGATGTCCTTGAATTGTACTTTTGAATAATTAGGATAATTAGAACGTCTCATGCACTAATTTAAAGGTAAAAATTATAATAAATAATAATGAAAAATATTTTTGGTTTCCTCAGTTGATTCACAATCAAATTTTAAGCTGACAACGAGAAAGACCAACTTTGAACCAAATAATCAAACATACTTCACGTAAAGCTCTTAAAATTTTACTTTTTAAGGTGAGGCGCCTGCCCCCCCCGTCTAAAAATCTCGTAAGTGACAAAAATTGATGACGTTTATAATCTTAAATAACTATTTGTGAACTTATTATGGATAATTAACTCAATTGCAGTATATTATTGGTTTTCTTTTACCAACTTTAACTTTTTAAATTGAAAGAACAAATATTTATTTATTTATTTATTTATTTATTATTTTTTTTAATCTTCTACTTATACTAAAAAGAAAAGAAAAATATTTTTTACTTTTTATTTTTTTTTATTTTTTAATTTTTGATTTTCTTAAAAGCGTAACTTTCGAAAACGAAAGGTTCTCCAAAACACGATCAACAAACTTCAAACGAGAGAATCTTAATCACAAATCCCCGGCAGCGGCGCCAAAAATTTGATTCGTAGAATCTTATATATACGTAAGAGTAAAATATAATATATGATGGAAATTACCAATTTACCCTTGAGGACAAAGGTAAAAAGGAAAATCTTCACAAATATATATAATATAATACGTATATAAACCGGGAAGTATGATTCCCGGGTCGTTATCCCCCAACGATTCGTGAAATTGAAACTCCGTTCGTTTTTGGACAATGATTTGAATGGGTTCGAAGATTGATTTGATTATCTATATTTACTAATTAAAAACTACAATTAAAATAAGCAAACAAAAGCAATTAAGCACGAAAACAATTAACGGGCACGAAGAAAACACGACAATTAAGCAACTATACTAAATTTTAATCCTACGAATGCAAAGTAAATTTCTAAACTTAAATTAAGATAAAAGAAAATTTTAAGAAAAAGAAAATTATTTTTTTTTTGATTATTTTTGAATTTTTTTTATGAATTAAAAACTAATTTAATCTATTAAAATCCTAGAAAATAGAAAATTAATTCCTAAAAATTCTAAAAAATGATTTTTAACTTTAGAAAAATCTAAGAAATGATAAAAACTCAGAAAACAATTTTTAACTATTTTTTATATTAAATTCCTATTTTTAAAATTAAATTTAAAAGCATAAAAATAAAATTTAAAATCTAAAAATGATAAAAATGATTTTAATGTAAATGATAAAAGAAAATTTTTTAAAAAATATTTATATTTTTTTGATTATTTTTCTATTTTTTATGATTTTTTAAAGTTTTTAATGAAAATAAATGTTTAAAAATACTAAACGTAATATAAAAATTCTAGAAAAATTACAGAAAATAGCTAAGACTAATTAAATCCTAGGAAAAATAAGCCCGATGTCACAGCTTATTAAATAAGCTGCGAAATAAGCTTTAACAGCTTATTAGGCTTATAAAGCTAAAAAGTGTATAAAAGATTACTTGTGCAAGGGTCTTATGAAAAAGACCCAAGGGCACAGCGGTAAGGAGTGGTGTGTGTAGTGTGATAAAAGGTTGAGGTGTTGAGGTCGGGGGTTCGAGTCTTGCTCACCCCCGACTTCCACTTCCCTTTTTTTATTTTTTATAAAAAACTTAAAAAAGAAAAGTTGTTAAGCACCTAAAGATAAGCATTTTTAATAAAAGCAACTTTTAATGAAAAGCCCTAAATAAGCTAGAAATAAGCTGAAAATGGTGACAGACTACTTAACTATGTTTTTGGTATTTTACTTAAAACTTAATAAGCTAAAGATCATAATAAGCTAAGACTAAGACAACTAAGCTATTAACAACTTAAGCCTACACTATTAAGCTAACTTGAATAGAAATAAGATCACAAACTCAAGCAATAAGCTGAAAATCAAATTAAGCTGTTATATGAAGACTACTAACCAAACAGACCTTAATCCTACTTTTGAGCTTAAAATTAAGCAACTAAATAAGAACTATAAGCTAAATGACTTGCACCTTCTAAAAGCCTGACTAAAATGCTATTTGAAAAAGCTTTTAAAAACTATTTTGGAAAACTTTAGCTTATGGAAAAAGCTTAACAAAACAGACAGTTTACTCAGCTCTTGCTGAGTTTGGGTTTTTTTATGAAAAGAAAACTAGCTGATTTTAAAGGCTAAAACAGATAACAAATTAAGCTAGATTTTAAAAACTAATTTCAAACTTGTAAACTATGAGATATAAGCTACTTATATGCTGAAAATTAACTCCTAACACTTATCTAATCCTTCTGAAAATGAAACTAGAAAACAACCCTTTTTAGTTTTCCTGTCTGATGCAGTAGCAATGATAAATACCAAATCTAAAAAGAAAACTAGTGAATGCAGAACTAAAACATTTGTTATCAACTAAAATTAAAAGCAAAGCATCAAAATTACTACCTAAAACAGACTTGAGCTAAAATGCACTTAAAAATTAACCAAATTATCACAGATTCTACATTAACTAACTATATTATGAAAATTTTGATTTTAAACTAATCTAACTCAAAAATCCTACTTATCCTAACTTAATTGAGGGGAGAAAACAATAACTAAAGACCAAGAGGTCTCAAGCAGTACCAACTTGAGGTTAGTACTACTAAGCCAAACACCCCTTTAACTAAAACAGTTTTCATTTTAGCTTATGAATTTGAAATCTAGCTATCTAAACTTGAATACCAGGTAACAAACAACTTATGACAGACCTTATTAGCTTAAACTAACAACTAGATAAGCCATAATTAAAGATTTTATAACTATGCTATGAATTTTTTGAGCTTATGACAGATTTAAAGAGAAAATATAAGAAATCTAATATCTATTCTATAAAAATCAAAAGAGATAATTAAAGCTATTTAACAAGCATAAAATAATAAGCAACTAATAAGCAACTAGATAAGTAACTTAAGCAAAATAAGCTAGAAATTTACAGACAAAGGAAATAAATGAGAACTTACAGTGTGCTTTAGCTAAACAAAAGCAAAAATGCTCAAAGAGCTTATCAACAGCTCTGGCTTATCAATGATAAGCCAGTATAAGTCCTTGGAAGCTAGCTAGCTTCCCTTCCATAAGTCCACAGTCAAAAAACAAGGGTATTTAGGCTGATTTTAGAGTTTGAGTTGATTAAATGACTATTTAAGCTCAATCACAGGCTTAAAGACTTGTGAGAGCTATAATTAGCTTGTGTGAGTAGCTTGTGACAGAAGTGAACAAAAACATTGAGATTTATAAGAGCTTATGATACTTTATTTAAGAGAAACTAGATTTCATTGACTGAAAAAGCTTGATTACATTATACTGAAAAAGAAGATTACAAAAGTTTGAATGAAAATTACAATAAGCTAACACTAAAGCTTAAGCTAAATTTTAACTAAAAATCTAAAAGCTAAAAACTAGGTGCCTGTGTGTGTGAGGATGAAGGGCTATTTATAGCATCCAGCTGAACCTTCTAGTCCCCTCATTCTGTTAGACGCTCCTTCCTTTCTTGGCCCTTGATCATTTCTCAATCATTGATTCTTCAATACAAGCCGTTGGATTAGATTGTCTCACACGGATTGCCAGCGTGGCAATCCGTGATTATGACACCTTTGTGCTTCTTCTGAGAGTAAGATGAGTATAAATTGCTTCATTCCTTGTGCTTTCTTCACTATCCACGTGGCATCCTTTGATGGGTATTGGCCAATGAGAGGCTTAAGTGACGTTTTAACCCTGCCATGTTGTACTTTGACACCTGAATTACCCTTTCTAGCCCTCAATTTAAACTTGCCCTTTGATTTGACCTTGGGTAAAACAGGGACGATGGGTGAACAGTGGTAAAACCACTTTTCCCGCTTCTTTTTCTTTTATAAAGGTTGCGTTTAATTGTGTTGACCCGGGCTCATTTTTTCTTTGACTTGGGTTTGGGCCAGGTTATAAGGGATTTGGGCCCGGGTTGTGGAGTTTGGTTTTATTATAGAAAGATAACGGTCGTTATCTTTTATTAATAAAAAGATAACGACTGTTAGGGCATTTAGGGTTTGTTTTGTAATTTGGTTTAACATGAAGGGCTATTTTGGGGATTTTAGATTTTGTCTTTTAGTAACCTTGACTTTCGTTGACCAAGTTGACTGAAGGTTGACTAGGGTTTGACTTTGATAGCTTCCTCCCGGCTTTTTGCGTGGTCTTCTGTTACCTTGTGTTCGTGTTTGCCCGGTTTTAACCGTTTTCTTGTGGTTTTTGCTTTATCCGTACCTACACAATAAGAAAGACAAAACAAGCAATATACAAGCCTTTTATGCACAGTTTTGGTCTTTTAAGGGTCTATTTTGATATAAAATAGATATGTGTTTTCACACATATCACGCCGTATCCTACATTGCTCGATACGACGTATCGATGAGTTTTCAGACTCTGTAAATAGACGATCCTAAACTCAGTTTTAGGTATGCAAGTGAATCTCTAAACCACCAAGTCAACCAAGAAACGAATAAAGGAGCCTAGAAGGTCAGAAAAGAGCCTCAAGATCATAGGAAAACTCTTGTAATCTTCCCGCAACCGAATATGCGTTCGATTCTGATTTCTTTATTTTAATCGTTCATATATCAAACCGTGTGTATTTTTACTATGACTATCGGGTGATACCTTTAGGTATCAGCCATGTTTATGAAGATCTAATGTTTGGTTTGTTTATCTTGATTGCTTAATTTATCGTTGATTGTTGTTTATGTTTATCAATTTATATTCGTTTACGTGCTTAAGTATGTGACCTATCATTCAAATGGGTCTAGTCATACATATTTAATGCGCTGCAACTTCGGTGTTGTTTGAGCATAGGCTAAGAGTCCGTGATAGCTCTCCATATTGCAATTTATATATCTAGAATCATATGATCACAAATATTGACCTCTCCTTACCTTTAGTTTAGTGTGCTTAGTTGAGCCATAAGGTGATCTTGGTATCAACGAGTACGTTCTTATTCCATTGGTAAGGACTCGGACAGTGGACTACTAGTATATAAAGGGTCGTTAAGCAGTAAGTGAGTAAAGTCATAATAAGCTAGGGTTTAGTAAGAGTCCCATTATTAATCTCCCAGGATAGATTATAATCAACAAATGCTTGCTTTATGCAGATGCGTCTAATTATGATAGAATTAGCGTGTCTAGGTCTTAGAAAGAAGTATCGCCTAAGCCTAGGAATGATTTGCCCTTCGAGATAAGACAATCATTGCACTAATAAACAAACCTGTATTTTTAATGGATTATTCATGGTTGATATGTTTTCCTTACATTAGTTCTCGAGCACTTCTCTATCGTTTGTTATTCTTCTTGTGTATGTTTATTGCTTTACTTGTCATCAAAACCTTAGGTTAGATACACAAAACCGTGCCAGTCTCTCAGGCTGAAACACCCCTTTTGCATTAGTTCTAGGTTTAAATTAGATAACTAAAAAACTAATAGAATTATGAATTAACGCTCTCGCTCTTAGTGATCGACACCCTACTTACCAACGAAGCTACATCTTGACCGGGTACACTGCCCGTTAAAGTATTGTTTTTAGGTATAGTCGGCATAAAATAAATAGTAAAACTTGATACATAAAATAACACCTACACAACGACACATCAACAAACATGTAACTAGTAATACGTAACGTAAAGTGTGCAAGTTACTCGTAATTACAAATTATCAATGCATACTTGCATCCACATCTCTCGACGTCTCAAGTCTACATCAACACCGACATTTGTTTGCACCCGACGTAAATCACGTAAGGTATGTACAAACAACATTAAACTTGTAGGATGATCAAAGAAATAAGTTTTTGTCTTAAACTTTCTATTTTTATAAATATAACAAAACTATTTCTCCAAACTTATTTAGACAAATAATTTTTGAATTATAAAGAAATGTTTTATTTGGTAATTATTTTGAATTTAAAAATTTGGTCATTTCCCCACTAAAACAAGTGTCACTTTCACCAGATTTCACCTTCACCACAAAAAGACAAAAACACGAGCGTCTGTCAGGGCGGTCCCTTAAATAGGCCGGCGGTCCCTTAAATAGGGCGGCGGCCCCCTTAAATACCAGCGGCCCCTAATATATCTGGGACTGCCATTTCCTGACAGGCTGATTTTAAGCTCTTATAAATAGTGGGTCACCTCCAACTATTTTCATAACCATTTTGCATGATTTTCTTTCAGTTCTTTCTTTCTCTAGATCTCTCTAAATCTTTGATCATTCAACTTGGTTAATCTTGTTTAAATGTGATCAAATCTTCTATCCTTTTCTCCTTTCCTCAAGTGCAAGAGAAGAACTTTCGTCATCGTCAAGATATGAAGTTATGTAGTCTAGTTAGTTCATTTGTAACATTTGTTACACATAGATCTAGTACATATTTTTCATTCTTGTGTAGTTGTGTAGATCCGGATAGTGTATAAATCCGGAAGTGTTGATGTTGTGTCGGTTAGTATTTCGGTCCTCAAAATACAAGTATGGGTGATAGATTGGTTCTAGCTTAGATTAGGACTCGACATCTAGCTTAGTGTTAGAAAAGAATATAAGCGATGTGGTTTATGTGTTTAGGCCATAAAACACAAGGTTTGTTATGTTGGGCCATAAAACATAACGGGTTTGGTTGAACCCGAAGAAGGAGTCGACATCTAGCTTAGTGTCGAAAAATAATATAAGCAACGTTATAAGGCTTTCTCCGCCTAAAGGGAGCTTGTTGATTAGTGAAGTAACTCTTGAGTTGGATACTCGGGGAGTGGAGTAGGGCGAAGAGGAGCTTCGTAACCGAACCACTATAAATCACCGTGTCCGGTTTTCATTTTCTTTTACCTTTCTCTTTACTTATGTCTTTACATTTATCGCTTTACTTTTACACTTGCATTGTGCTTATGATTGTGTGAATTGTTGTGAATGTTGTGTAAGCCATGGTTGTGTAGCTCTTTGTAGTAAACATTGTGAATGTGGAAATATTGATAGAATATGCATTAGTTATTGTGAATCTATTATCGACACTTGTCATATTGCGTCAAACTTAATTGGTGATTTGATACAAAAGATCTAGTCAAAAAAAACCTCTTCTGGAGGCGGTCCTATAAATCGGGCCACCCCCTTATGTACTAGGTGGCCCCCATATATTTATGGGACCGCTGGTAGAGAGTGATGTAATTTTTTTAGTAACTAATCTAAATATTTTTAACGAAAATGCATTCACCCCCCCCCCCTCTACGGTTTCCATAATTGGTATCAGAGACAGGTAACTCTAGTTTTCAAAACAAATGGTTTTTAAAATAGAGTACGATCCATGTATCAAATTACCTATGAAGGGGGATTAAATATGAAAAGTGTTTTGTTGTTTGATTCATACTAGTTTTGAGATTAAATAAACTTCGTATACTAGCTTGAAGGAAAATTTTCTCAAAAGAACTTGGAAGTGTCAACTTATGTTTGTCTAAGTCGTAAGCGTAGAAAAATGATGTATAAAACACGAAATGTATATCGCTGGAACAACTTTTTAATGTATCTTCATGTTTATGTTCTACAGTTAAGTCACCAAATGATTTTGAACAAAAAACGTGTTTTGGGGTCACTGGTGGCGGTCCCATAAATGTTAGGGCGGCCCCCAAATATATCTGGGGGCCGTCACCTTTATGGGGGCCGTCTGTCTGTTTCAGCAGAATTTGGCAAACTTCGAAAAATCATATAAAATCAACCGTAAGTCCGTAGAAGTCGTGCCACCCGCCATTTCGAAGATAATTGAGTCTACTTTCATTTAAAAATACTTCCAAGTCTTCATTCTAAACTTAAATAAGTCAGAAATGCAAAATACTACATAGTGGTCAAAACTTTGAGTTCCGTTTTAACGTAAAACTTGTATTTTACATTTTCCTTTGAGTCGGGCATTTCTAATTGATATATCTTTGAAAAATAGTGTATTTGTCCTTTCAAAATATTGATCTTAATTAATTTTTGAAATGGGGAGGAACTATTTTATTTTCAAATCAAATCAAGCTAAGTATACATCGTTATATCTAATACACAAAACAACGACGAATATCCTTATGTGTATGCTAGATGATTATGTGTGTTTACTTTTGTTTCAACTTGGTTAATAGATATTAATAAGTAATCATTACTATTTGTAATTGAGCTAATTATATATCTAAACACATGTGCCATGTATGCTATTTGTATGTTACTAGTTTTCGGATTATGCCTAATAGGAATTACGCTAGATTTCTTGCGTTAAGTTGCAAAATTGTTTGTGCATTGCATATAGGCATAGATCACTATATTTACAAGTGTTACATAAACATCTTGTAGATCATTTTGAGTGTAGTAACCCACTTAGAAATGAGAGTTTAATAGTTTGTCAAGTGTGTGAAAAAATAATGTTTTAAGATCATATGTTAAAACACATCATTAAAATATTTTCAACACATTATCTCTCTTCCAACAAAATGTCTAAATATTTTCATCATCTTGCGTTGTTTGACCTCGGGTTGGTTAAACAAAATAAAAGATTGTATTAATACATTGGTAATTAAGTAAAAGAAAATATATTTTTTAAACTTTTCTTGTGCTTGCATTGTTCTAACACACACACATAATTATATTCTTTTTATAAACATATAGTATTTTACAAAAGATGTGTGTTGTATAAAATTGGTGAGGAAAATCATTTTTATACTCATAAAATGTCAAAAACTATGCATACTATACATATCAACAAATAGTTTTTCGCACAAGCAAAATATATGACAATCTTGAAGTAAGAAATTAACTTGTCATTATTCATCAACCTCACCTTACAACTAGTCTTAGGATTAATGGAACACACTATGAAATCTTTATTTGTCTTCTGTTAAAAGAGTGTTCGTGAGGGTCAAGAAAGATTTTGAATATATATCAACTTATTATTCAAACTATGATTGATATTATTATCGAATCTAATTGGCAAATTTTCGAGTATGGACAAGAAATCGAATTCTTATTTGTCTAGATTTAAGATTATATCAAAATATAACAAGAGATATTATCTTAAACCTACATACTCAATCACACTCTATTGATATGAAAATAACGACATCCTTTTCAAGACGATAAGAATATGCATCGGATCATAACTCACACTTGTGTAGATGATGTCATATTGAGTTTACTTATCCAATAGTTGTGTTCCAAATATTTGGCAAATATATGCATAAAATACACAATGAAGTAGGATTGACGACTCGAATGTTTTGTCCAAAATATTCAAGTAATTTACCTTGGAATGCAATTGGTAAAGTCGTCATCTCCGAAAAGCCAAACATGAGCAAACGCACGACATATGTAACTTTGCTCAAACATTTCAAAGGCACAACTCAAAACTCAAACTATCTTCTCATCAAAAACTCTCTCTTACTTTATCAAATAAGCATAATATTTCTTCTTCACTAAATGGGAACCCTTTAACCATCTAAGGTTAGAATTAGGAAGAATTGAACATATTCCACAAAATATTTTTGTGCTTTCTTTCAATAGATGATCGTAAGAGGATTTTGAATATGAAGATGATTATTATTCAAACGATAATCAATCTCATTATTCAATCTAATTACAAAATTAGAATATGAACATGAAATCGAGAATATGATTTATCTAGATCACAGAAATATCAGTCAAATGACCATAGATATTTTTCCGAGTCTACATGTTTAACCATCCTTGGTTATTACATGAAATTACAAAGTCGATTGCAAGACAACAAGATTAGTCATCAAATTGCAACTCACACTTATAATGAAGATATTTCATTGAGTCTAAAGTGTTCAAATGTTTGTGTTATTAGCTATGGTCAAATTATACATGCTAAACTTAACACACTCTAAGTAGGATTGACGACTTATGAATTTCCATCGGGAAACTCATAAGTTCTCCAACTTGATTGGCAAGTCTTGGATGTCATTTCCGAAAACTCAAATCGAGAACTCTTATATCTTATATAAGCTTATCCTAATAACCTAATGTCAACACCATCTCTCATAATAGGAAAATAATCCTTGCCCAAACTTGGCGCCTCCATGGATCGATGGATCCTTCATCCTAGATTCATCTTTTGTTTAGGTAGATTCGCCCTATGGAATTAGATTTTAACATCTTTTCTTGTTTAAAAGTCCAACATACATTTTACTAAACTTTAGTTAATCATCATTATTTCTACAAAGAAATATTCATAAGATCTATTAAGGTAAATAACCTTAATTGGATTTATTTCATAAAAGAATGCAAATGTGCATTCTTTGAACACTCAAAATATAGAGCATTACACATTGTCTCTCTAAGAATACCACTAGGTCCTAGATGACTCATTCTTTCTTATGCCTACAACAACTTGCTTGCTCTCTCATTCAATCCTAAAATTCCACACATCTTGATTAGGATTATGCAGACCGTAATTAAAGCATTTAGTTGAGTCATGTTAGGCCATGTGTGAAAAGACAATACAAAGTTTATCTTCGCTACACTTCATTAGGAAAATATAGGAATTCTATTTTATCTAACATGAGAATGACTACTGGAGAATCTATTGCACTAGAAATTCAATTTGACCTAACAGTTGAATTGCTTCCAAGAGTGAAGTTGGGTTTGTGGTATAACTCGTAAAAGTTATCATGTTTAGCCTAAATTAAGCACCACTAGTGATAATCTCATATTCATTCTCTACTTTAATTAAATAGCTCTTCTTGAATATGCCTAATGATAGTCTACATTGATAGACTTTGTATCTCATTAGGAGTGCACACTAAGCAAGTAGAAATTAGTTTTCTCCTTAGTCAATCTAGACAACATGCACCTCACATATGTGCTTTAAAGTTTCAAGATGATAACTTGCTCCCATGTAATGCAATTATATACCTTTATGTTTATCTTGATGCTCAATGGTTGTTTACTTAGCTATTAAATGCATGTCTATTAAAAAAGCGTTTGCCTTTTTCTAGCAAATTTTGATAAAATATCTCTTACCTTATCTAAATAACACATGCTCCTAAATGCTAAATGCTAACATGTTTTACATGTCGATTACATTGAAAACTATCATGTTTTTGTTGCGTCATCTTACATGACTTACATGTTAATTGTGCACCTACAATATGTTAGGTTGATGTATGACAAATAAGGTTTAGATGTCATATAGTCTTAAACATTAATCTTGTTGATTATTGTGTCGATTCATGCTTAGATAAACTTGCATGCTTATATCTATATATATTTTTCTCACACTAGAATATCTTTCTTCGTGTCCGGGTCACTTATCTAAATTTTCAAAAGAGTCATAAAATGGTCTTAAATCTTCTAGAGTCTTCCTTCACACATTTCCTTAATCATTATCTCCCTTTATTCTAAATAAACCACTCTTTGTCACGGAAAAGTTAAATGCAAATCTAATACCCTTCCAAGTAGGTTTGACAACTTAAATATTTCATCCAAAATATTCAAGTATCTTTAACTTGCAATCGCAAACGTTAAAGGTCATATTCGAAAATCCCTATTCAATCATTTTAACAACATTAGTTAAAACGCTCTTATTTTCTCTTCGACGAAAACATTCTTTCTCTTCGACTATACACTCTTTCTTTTCGACGAAAACATTCTTTCTCTTCGACGAAACATTCTTTCTCTTCGAAGAAACATTCTTTCTCTTTGACAAAAATATTCTTTTCTCTTAGACGAAAACATTCTTTTGCTTCGACGAAACATTCTTTCTATTTAACGAAAACATCCTTTCTCTCTGATGAAAACACTTTTTTTATTCGACGAAAACATCTTCATTTCCTTCAGGACAATGTCCAAAAGGAAACATCTTCATCGAAAAGGTTGCGTCTGAAGATAACATCTCCGACATTCTTTCTTTACCCCTCAAGCGTGAATCATTAAATTATCTTCGTCAAGGTTTAGGAATGATGGAACACATTCTATAAATTGTTCTCTTCTTTTCTTCTAGTTTTGATGCTAGTCTGTGTTCCATTACGTGTCGTAACAACTTAACTACTTCATCCGAAGTACTTTAAGTATTTTTAATTAGCGACAAGCAAATTAAAATGTCACTCTTTTTAAAAAATTAGTCAATTTCCCCAAACATCCCTCCTGTTGGCGGTCTGGCAGCCCCCAGATCTATTCTGGCGGCCCCCAGATATATTTGCCGACAGTAGCTTGTAATACCATTCATTTTTTTCCTTAACCTAACACTTCCTCTCTTCTGCTACGAGTTGACGTCTACTCCACACCTAAACCTATACCCAATATCTCTCTATAGATCAATGGGTCATCCTCAAATCCCAACACTCATAAGCATTGTTGCTTATGTTTTCAAGAGTCAAGTGAATTTCATAATGAAATGCGTCTCATTATCAAACACATTCCTTACAATCGATAGACTTACAATCCATCACTTCACAATAAATCCCCTCACATACAAACCTTGGTCCTCACATCTCGCATACGTCTTGTCTCAAATTCATAGACGATTCTTCTCACTCCTAAACGTTTCTTCTCTCTTCTAGTAGTCGTTTCACTTCTGATAGTCTTTCTACTTCTAAAAGTTTCTTCTCACTTCTAAACGTTCCTTTTCACTTCTAACGAGTCTCCCCATCTCTAACGTTTCTTCTCACTTCTGTACATTTCTTCTCTCTTCTAATAGTCTTGTTACTATTAGAATTCCTCCTATATCCCTTGACAACTTAATTATTTCATCCAAAATATTTAAGTAATTTGCGAAATGCAAATGTCACTCCTTCGCAAAACTTTCCACTTTCTAGAAAGTGAAGAACATAAAGAAGATATTAAATCTTCAAGTGTTATTGAGTCACCACATTGTTGAGTCTCTCATTATTCTTCCACCATGAAAGAACTACCTCATTTCACATCCCACCTTTGTTCCTCAACATTGTCAACCAACAAAACACCAAACAAACCTTTGAATTCCCAATCATCTACTTTTGTCTCGATAGGATCATATGCACATCAATTGTTAGTGAAAATGATATATCAATATTTTCTATCAACCTCTCGTCAACACGTTCCTTCTTTAGTATCACTCATCCTTTCTCACTTTTCGGCTCTATGGAATCATTTTCATTCACATCCAAGAGCACATCGTCTTCATCCTCGTCTTATTTTTCTTTTTATTCAATATATATATATATGTTTGACATATTTTGCCAATATATTAAGTATCATTCGTCTACTTTTAAAAAGGCCATTCTCATAATATTTTTGTGTCAATCAATAAACGAATTCAATTTTCGTTTATCAAAAGTCGGTCTAATCTTTCTCCGTAAACATACATCTTGAGTCTTTTAATTAAATCATTTATATTGTTATTTTTTTAAATAATGATTGCATGTGTTTAGCTTCTAACTTTTTTTCAAAAGTGTCATACTTTAGAATAAAAAACCTAAAGTGAAAGTCTATTTCCCCGCCAAATGTTTTTCTATATGTATATGTGCACTTTAGTCGACTAACTTTGATTTTATACACAACAAATCTTGATTCCCTTGGTGCCAAAACAAGGTGAGCATACACCGAGAGCACTTGCAAGCGTTTTGCTCATTTAAATTGCATCGAACTTCTTGAGCATCGATTGGTACTTATTTGTGATCCAGTAGATCCTATAAGTCAATATACAAAGGGAATGTAATTATCATGGGATGCAATAACAAGGGAGAGCAAATCTATTTTTAATAACATGGATTTAGTTTAACCATGATGATAGAAGACTTCACTAGGATGATGCAAGCTCACCTTTATAGGAAGATAGGATTGGGGATTGTCAAATACGATGAAGGGTTTATTCATACTCCAAATACTTCACCTCCTCCACTTCAAAATCACCCTAAACCTTAAGGTCATCCTCTCATACCTTCAACTTATATATTTGAAGTACCTACTTTCTTTTCATGCCTTCTTCTCATCTATCACGACATCCTCTAAATTATCTAAGAAACACAAAATCACCTCAACCGTATTTCTCATGTTGTCTTCTCATTCCTCCAACCAATATACTTGGATCACCTACCTTTTCCTCATTCCTTCAACCTATACACTCAAAGTACCTACCTTCTTCTCTTGCCTACCTCTCATCTCTCATGACCTTTTCTAAACTATCCAAGAAACACATAATCACCTTCACTTTTATTTCTCATATCTTCTCCTCATACCTCAAACCTATATACTCGGAGCACCTACCTTCTTCTCATTCCTCCTGGAGCACGTACCCTCTTATCATGTCTTCTTCTCAAACCTCCAACGTATATGCTCCAACCATTATCTACATAATATCTTTTTGCTTCGACAAAAGGGGGAGAAGGAAGTGTAAACGAGTAACTTTTAAACTTTACTATGTGTTATAGTTTACATAGTTTGTCATCATCAAAAAGGGGGAGATTGTTAGTGCAAATATTATGATATTTAATCTATACGATCTTTTTATGTTTTGGTAATGACAAACATGTGACTTGTAATACGAAACGTAAAGTGCGCAAGTTACTCGTAATCACAAATCATCAATGCATACATGCATCAACATCTCTAGACGTCTCAAGTATGCATCAAGACGAACATTGGTTTACACCCGACATAAATCACAAAAGGTATGTACACACAACATAAAACCTTGATAGGATGAACCCAGAAATAAGTTTTTCGTCCTTAAACTAATTACATTTTTATAAATGTTAACAAAATAACTTTTTATTCAAAACCAAAATTAACAAATTATTTTGAATTATAAAGAAATATTTTATGTTGTAAATATTTCAAAATTCAAAATCTGGTTCTTTCCCCCCCAAAACATGTTACACTTTTACCAGACAAGTTTGTCCCCACAAAAAGACAAAAACAAGAGCGTCTGTCGAGGCAGTCCTTTAAATAGGCCGGCGGCCCCCCTAATATGACCAGGCGCCCCGTAATATCTTCTGGACCTTTGCGATTCCTGACATTGCTGTTTTTTAGGCTCCTATAAATAGTTTGAGTCACCTCAACTATTTTCATATCCCTTTTGAATGATTTTTTTCATTATTCTCTCTCTAATCTCATTAAATCTCTCTAAATATTTGATCATTAACGTGGTTTAATCATGTTTAAATGTGATCCAGAAAAATCTTCCTATCCTTTCCTCAAGTGCAAGAAAGAACTTTGGTCATCCTCAAGATCCTCAGTTATGTAGTCTAGTGTAGTCCCATTTGTAACATTTTGTTTACATACAATCGAGTCCATGTCCTTCCAATCTTTAGTAGTGGTGGTAGAATCAAATGATGTAAAAAAGTTTGGATATTGATAGTGGCTGGTTAGTATTATTAGGCCATAAAAATACATTGGTGGAATGTGTAATATTGGTTCTAGCTAATATAGGTACTCGACATCTAGCTTAGTGTCGGAAAATAATGTAAGCGATGTGGTTTTTATTTGTTTAGGCCAAAAAAACACAAGGTTTTTTTATGTGGACCATAAAACATAACAGCTATTGGTTAAACTAGAAAAAGGACTCGACATCTAGCATAGTGTTAAAATAATGTAGCATTGGTAATAAGGTTTTTTCCTTCTTCAAAAAAAAAAAGAAAAAAAAAAAAGAAAAAATAAAAAAAAAAAAGAAAAAAAAAAAAAAAAAAAAAAACGAAAGGGAGCTTGTTGATTAGTGAAGTAACTCTCGAGTTGGATACTCGAGATGTTGTAGCGAAGAAAGCTTCTGACCGAACCACTATAAATCAATGTGTCGGTTTGCATTTTCTTTACCTTTCTCTTTACTTATGTTTTACATTTATCGCTTTACTTTTACACTTGCATTGTGCTTATGATTGTGTGAATTGTTGTGTATGTTGTGTTAGTCATGGTTGTGTAGCTCTTTGTAGTAAACATTGTGAGTGTGGATATATTAGTAGAATATGCGCTAGTAATTGTAAATCATTATCGACACTTCTCATATTGCGTCAAACTTGATTGGTGATTTGATACAAATGATCTATCCCGAAAAACCTCTTCTGGAGGCAATCACTTTAAATAGGGCATCCCCCTGATGTACTAGGTGGCCCCCATATATTTATGGGACTGCTGGCTGGGAGTGATATAATCTTTGATCTTAAATTTTTTAAGGAAACATATTCACCCCCTACGATTTCCATATGGGTTTTGATCTTAAATTTTTTAATATAGAAGTGGGTATTGTGCGGATCTTGATAGTGGTATATGGTAACCAGATTTGCTTTACGTCTTAATTTGATTTAATTTGCTTTTGTGTTTTGAATTATGTTTTTTGTTTGTGGACTTAAAGAATGTGTGAATGGAATATGATGATGACTGATGAGTGGTGAATTGGTGATGTTGTGGAGATAAGGTGTATAAAAGAAGAAAACGAGATTAAAAAATAAAAGGAAAAAGACGGATATACCCTTACGCCAGTATCATGTTTGTGTAGCTAACAATCGTTATTGAGGGCCGTTAGAGTGAGGGACCAACGACAGATAACGTTTTCCACTTAAGGACGGATGGTGCATTTTTTTCGGTCAAAGAACCATAAGCTGCGGTCAACGCAAACCACAAGGATGAACAATGTAGTTTACTCAAAAATCTGACTATGAAAAATTATATACATTAGACATGTCCATAAATACTGCTATTGTTTTATGGTGTACTAAGCTACAAATTTTTGAAAGCATGAATCATTGAAGTCGATTTTGTCTCGACAGAAAATATAGTAATGAATTATGTGTACACTGTACGTGTCTTGATTCATATTATCAAAACTTGATTTGGTAAATCGACTAAAGATCTAGTATTAGTATGCTTTTATTGGTTATCGAATACTTGACAATGCCATGTAAGTAACCAGACTTGATTTTCTATATAGGAGTAGTTCATGTCACGTATTTTGTATGTAACAAGGTTCATAACCCGCGTGTTGCCGCGAAACGCGCGAGACTATTTTTGGCACTGACTGATAATGCCAAGTACTATTTATCAGTCGTTAGGACTCAACTTGCAACGAATCGATAATCTTAAAGACTATTTTCGTAAATATCTGTTGTTCTCTCTTAGCTAGTGAACAATAACTACAAAGTTATCATTAACTAACTCATGGCTAGCAAGTAAAATAAACAATTTGTTCATTGAAAAGATTTTTGCACGTAAATATAACTAATAAGTAAAAGACACAAAAATAACTTTCAACGTTTAACTCTTTTTTATTAAGAATTATACCTTATTGTATGCGGAACTGCAATGGGGATTGAATGACAATGTGTTGTTTGTGGATCTCCTCACTAAAAACTTTACATAAACCTAAAGTAGTTAAAGCAAGGGGGGGGTTGAGTTCAACTACTAGCTAACCAACTACTTGTTTAGGGACTATTAGATTTAAGGTAGTAGATATGTGTTTTGTGAACGTTACGACTTTTAATGGCACAAACTAAACTCTACTCCATTACAAGAGTTTTACTATACAACTTAGGAGGGTCACACTACATAGAGTTAACACTATCCCAGATCTAATAGGCTAGTATATTTGTACAGCCTTGTCCCTATCACAATATCTATTCTAAGTATAGGATAAATGATCTTTCCAAGTTTAGTCCTGACACTGAACTTGTCTTATACCATCTTCAGGATAAGTTGACTTCACGAGATAAGAGCTTGGACTTATCTGTTATCATACTATCCCGTCTATTTTTCAGTCTCTTATCTTTAGGGTCTTCTAGTTGTTAGAGATCGTATGGGGCTCAGTGAGTCTATTGCCACAACTCACTGAACCTACCTTCTTCTTTGGCTCAGGCTTCATTCACTGAGAACCACCTCACTGAATGCTAGAGTCTTTCTTGTAGACTCGGGCTGAGCATCTTGAAGGTAACTCACTGAGTGACTATTCACTCAGTGACCTTGAATTGTTAAAGGATATTTACACTTAGGTTATTTTGTATTTAAATCCTATGGGAAAGATCAGTGGGCAATGAAATTGGCCCAACAATATTTTAAATATATATATCTTAAAGTTTAATTTTTTTTATTAAATCGTAGGCATGTCAGAGGCATTGCAATATTGGGCTCGTTTTATTCGCAATTGGACAATCTTTTTAGTGACATTTTTTTTGAATGAATAGATATATGCGCCCATATTTGATAAATAAAGTTTGTTATTTAAAAAAGTCATAAATATGTTAAAGCTCAACGTCAGTTATGTAACGTTTAGCATATTTCAGGGTATGTTTTGAAAATTGTTTTTTTAATATATATATTAAACTTCAACATTTTTATAAAATCGTACTCGTGTCAGAAGCAGTGTAATATTGAGCTCATTTTGTTCGTAATGTCACGATCTTTTCGGTGACATTTTTTTCGAATGAATCGATAAAAATAAACTCCATATTTGATGAATAAAGTTTGTTATTTAAAAAAGTTGTAAATAAGTTAAAATTGAAAGTCAGTTTTGTATTGTTTAGTATGCTTGAGGGTATGTTTTAAATTTTTTATTTTTTTACGTCGTCCATTGTGGAAAATATTTTTTAATGAAGCCTGGCCCAATTTCTGTTTCTTTATAGTGCACCTGCGTTTTGGAATTTTTTTATTATTTTCTTACATCGTCCACCGTGAAAAATATTCTTTTTTAATGAAACTTTTGGGTTAATTTTTTAATATAAACTTATAATAACATAAGCAATCTTTTTACGGTCAGGGTTATTTTTGTAATTTCATCAGATATAACCCTAGATGGTTAACCTTTATATAAGGTACCCCTTAACTCCTATAACAATATCTATTCTAAGTATGGGACAAATGCTCTTTCCAAGTTCAGTTCCTGACACTGAACTTTTCAAGTATGGGATAAATGCTCTTTTCAAGTTTAGTTCCTGACATTGAACTTGACTTATACCCTCTTCAGGATAAGTTGATTTCACGAGATAAGAGCTTGGACTTATCTGTTTTCAAACTATCACGCCTATTCTTTAGTCTCTTGTCTTCAGGGTCTTCTAGTTGTTTGAGATAGTATGGGGCTCAGTGAGTCTATTGCCATAACTCACTGAACCCATTACCTTCTTCTTTGGCTCAGGCTTCATTTACTGAGAACCGCCTCACTGAATGTTAGAGTCTTTCTTGTAGACTCAGGCTGAACATCTTGAAAGCAACTCACCGAGTAACTATTCACTCAGTGACCTTGAATTGTTAAAGGATATTTACACTTAGGTTATTTTGTATTCAAATCCTAAGTGAAAGATCAGTAGGCAATGAAATTGGCCCAACAATCTCCCCTTATTTGGATATAAATATAGCCTAAGTATTTATCAGTGTGAGTGAGTAAGTACAACTTCTTCTCACACTCAGTTATGGAAAGCTTTCTAAGGATACTGAACTTTTAATAAAAAGTACTTCATTAATCGATTACAGGTCCTATTATCAACTATTACAAAAGATACAAAAATTACATCATATGTACTCAGTTCATCTCATATCCAATGAGCAGTACCAACTTGACTTTCTTTACTTGAGCTTTCTCTTGATCAATGTTCCCAATGAGATTTCTTCATAATCGATGCTGAACCTTGCATTTTTAGGTGACTAAACCATATAGGCAGCTACAAGATATGACACAAGAGCTTCCATCCCTACTTTGTCGATGTCACTCCATCTTTGAAATGCTTGGTCACCGAATTCATCAGTGAAGAAGATTCCATACTCAGGTTCTTCGATGACCATGTTATTGATAAACAGGACATTTTCAGGGAGGGCTCGATTGCATTTCCAATCCATGAATTCTTATATTCCAGGCTCTAGTTCCATGTGTTTCCTCTTCTTTCTTGATGATTTGGATGAGGCTTGTTTAGGAGCAGGAGCAGGAGTAGGGAGTGCAAACTTGATTTAAGTTCCTCATGGATTTTTCTTATCCTTTCATACCTTCAGGCTAGAGAATTCATCAAGTCTTTAACAATTGTATTTTTCTTTTCGGGAATAATCTCCCTCAGTTCATCCAATTCAGATATACCAAAGTCACCAAAGGCAAAGGGGTTGTGGACATCAAAGTTTCTACCATCAGTGCCTCTATAGACTGTTATAACAATTGGCTTGGTTTTTGGATGGATCTTGGTATCAGTGATAGGCTCTAGTTTTAGTCTGCTGCTGACAGACCACATGTAGCTATCATACTTGTGCTTTCTGAGTTCAAGAGATTTTCTAAGCTTCTCAGTGTGTTTTCTCTAGAAGATTGCATGTTCAGCATCCTGAGCTTTCATAAATATCTCACCAGCCTTGGTAGTAATTACCTTTTTTGGATGAAACCCAAGCTTCTTGGACTTCTTACCATGAACTACTTAATCATCTCACTTACTTATTTAAATAGCATGCTTCTTCTTAGCTTTCTATTCTCTCTTCTTATCTATAGTACCTCAAGTTTTGCTTAGTAGTGAGATAGCACAACTCGTCTATTTAATTGTATAAGGAATAAGGAGCATCAGGATCAGGACGATATGGATGAGCTTTGACTAACATTCTTTTGAGCCTCACTTGCTCTCCATGGCAATACCTTTGCCCTCACTTTATGGGAAGATTTGTTCTAGGATTGATGGTGTGATTGGGGTTTTGCTTGAGTGAATGAGGTTTAGGTTTGGATACCCGATGAACTCTAAGTTTGCATATGTTGAATGCTTAACCTCGTTCGGCTTTGTCTTGTTATTTGCATCATCTCCCCCTCAGTAAGAATGGAGGATCTACCCATGGAAGTGTTGGTGAGCATTATCCCCCTCAACATTTGCTAGAATGTAAGTAAGAGCAAGTGTTAGAGTGACACTACCTGAGGATTGACCTTTAAAAAACCTTCATACATCTCAGTATCGATGGTCATGGTAGAGGAGAGTGTCTTCTTAAGAAAGACATGCTTAGATTGGATGTGTTTTTTTGACTTGTTCAAGACTTGAAGATTCTGAAACCAAGATTCCATGCATGTTGGTATAGATTTGGCCTAACACTAGCTCTTTACCTGTTTGAGATCACATGAGCCTAAGAGCATTCACGAAAGACTGAAGATTAGAAAAATTAAAGCCCTTGACTAAGGATAAAACCTCAATTATATTTGTGGAGATCTTGGAGCATGACTCAGTGGCTTCACTGATTTTCTTGTTCATGGCAGGGTTATCCTTGACAGCATTGTTGATTTCTTTGAGAAGCTCAGTGATGACATTACGACCTTTGTAAAGATCAATGGTTGTAGTGTGGCTTTTGATAAGAGAACTCAATGAGGCTTCAACCAATTTATCAATCTGATCTATGTGAGCAATGTTCTCATCATAGTAGTCATCAATGGATGCTTTAAGGTTGGCATAGTTAACTGCTGCCTCTTTATCTTCTCCTAGTTGTCCTCGGTGATTCTGTTAAACAACATAGAGTTGACACTTTTCCCAGCATCTTCATGAAGTATGATGAAGACTTTTAAAGAAGAAACTTGAAGATTCAGAAGATGAACATCAAGTTTAGGGGAGGATTGTTGGGTCTTAAAAGACTTCATGGATTCTTAGAAGTTACTGCTGCTCAGGTACATAATGGAAATTATGCTAAGTGGTTAGTACTGGTAGTATAATGTTACCACTGCTAGTTACTACTGTTAGTATAATTTAGTACTGATAGCATAAAGTTACTGCTGTTAGTTGAAGTTAAGACTGCTCAGTGTTGAAGACTAAAATATAAGCTAAGTAGTTAGTGCTGTTAGTAGTAAAAGTTAAGACTGCTAGTACAGGTTACTACTGTTAGTGTATATTAGTACTGCTAGTACTAATATTACTACTGCTTATGTTTATTAGTGCTGCTGGTGGAAAGATTACGACTGTTTGAAGACTTTCTACTGTCAAGAGGATAAAGACGAGTTAAAGAGATAAAGATTGTTTGGAGAACAAGAATACGTGTGAAGATAAGTGTTGAGATATTTATGTACAAGATATACATGTATTTATTTAGAAGATTACGTTTATGTTTAGAAAAGATTGAGATATCTTAGGAATGTATTGTAAGCCGACTAGGACTCCTTAGTCTATAAAAGGAGGCTCTAGGGCATTAGTTGAATACACATCCAACACGTCTATCACATCTATCATCACAAACACACATACACAGATCCAGAGATTAAGAGTCTTGTAAGCTTCAAGGTTGTAACCCTAGTACTAAGATAGAGTACTCGTATTATTATCATTAATAATATTGAAGCGTTTTGTTACATCGTGTGTTCATTCATTCATATTCACTGTTCCATTGATATATCTTCTAGATATTAAAGAGTAGATTCCGCATACTCTTTGATATACACACAAAGTTTCTACTATTGTTATTTTGGATTTATCCAAGGTAACATACTCTTTACAAGGTAAGGAATCGATCTAGGTTTGGGATCAACAAGTGGTATCAGAGCTTTGCTTTGAGAAACTTTGATCTAGAAGACATGGAGCTTGAATCTACAAATAGTGGTCCTACTGCAAAGCTTCCCATACTCAAATTAGGGGAGTATGAGATGTGGGCTATAAGGATTAAGCAGTACTTTCAGATCCAAGACTATGCACTCTGGGAAGTGATAGAAAATGGTGATTCATGGGTCTTAATATCTCAAACAACTAAGGAGAATGGGATAACAATTTCAAAGATGTCTACACCTGCAACTGCAGAAGAGAAGACAAAGAAAAAGAATGATGTCAAAGCTAGGGGTTTGTTACTCATGGCACTTCCAAATGAACATCAGCTAACATTCAATCAGTATCCAGATGCTAAATCTATGTTTACTGCCATTGAAACAAGATTTGGAGGTAATGCAGCTACCAAGAAAACTCAGAAAACTCTCTTGAAGCAACAGTATGAGAATGTTAGTGCAACAAGTGCAAAGTCTATTGACTCTATTTTCAATAGGCTTCAGAAGATAGTCAGTAGGGTTTCTATCTTGGGTGTGATCATTGCCCAAGAAGATTTAAACTCAAAATTTTTAAGCAGCTTACCACCTGAGTGGAATACTCATGTAGTTGTTTGGATGAATAAGCCTAAGATTGAGACTGTGAGTATAGATGATTTGTATAACAATTTCAAAATTGTTGAACAAAAGATAAAGAAAACTGTTGGTACATCCAGTGGTGGTCAAAACTTAGCCTTCATGACTGCACCAAACTCTAGCAGTGCCAATGATGTTAACACTGCTTATTCACAAGTTAGTGTTGCTAGCCCTAGTGTTAATACTGCCAGTCCACAAGTTTGCACTGCAAGTGTCAGTGATAATACTGTGTATGCTTTCATGGTTGAAAATCCGAATGGTTTTAATATCCTACATTAGGACTTAGAGCAAATTCATGAAGATGATTTAGAAGCAATGGATCTGAAGTGGCAACTCTCTTTGCTAAGTGTGAGAGCAAAGAAGTACTATCAGAAGACAGGCAAGAAGATTTTCATTAATGGTAATGATATTGCTGGATATGACAAATCTAAGGTGGAGTGTTACAACTGTCATAAGTTGGGACACTTTGCCAGGGAGTGCAGAGCATCAAGAAGCAAGGAAGATCAGTTCAGAAATCAAGACAACACCAGGAAGCAAGGAAACAAAGAAGACACTTCCAAGGCAATGTTGGCTATTGATGGTGTAGGTTTTGATTGGAGTGACATGGCAGAAGAACAAGTTCAGACAAACATGGCTCTAATGGCATTTTCAGACTCAGAGGTATACACTGATAAAACTTGCTCTAAAACTTGTCTGAATAACTATGAAACTCTTAAGAAACAATATGATGATATGCTTGTTAAACAACATCAAACTAAATTTGAGGCAGCTACTTATAAAAGAAGACTAGATACTGTTGAAGCACAACTTGTCACATATAGGAAGAATGAGGTTCTTTTTAGTGAAGAAGTTGTTATCCTTAAAAGAGAAGTAGGAATCAAACAATATGAAATTAATATGCTTAAAATAGAGTTTGAAAAAGTTAAGCAAGAAAAAGATGGCATTGAATTTAAAATTGAGAAATTTGATAAGGCCTCAAAAGACTTAGATCAGTTGTTAGAATGTCAGATAACTGACAAAAGTAAAAAGGGATTGGGATATAGTGCAGTTCCTCCACCTCATCCTTTAATCTAAAATAGACCTAAAAAACTAGATATGTATTATTCTGGTCTTGATGAATTTAAAGAGCCTGAATTTAAAGGTTATGGTCTTGAGAATAGTAAGAAAGAGTCTACTGTTGTTTATGAAAAGGAATCAGATAATTCTAAGGAGAATTCTGATAAGTCTTTGGTAAATAAACAAGAATCACAGGTAAAAATTAGCTTTGTTGAAGGTTGTGTGTCTAACACTAGTAAGAATGTTAGTGAAGTAGAACCTAAGAAAGTTAGAAAGAATAATGATGCTCCAATTATTGAGGATTGGGTGTCAGATGATGAGGAACAAGATGAGTCTATGACTAAGCCTGAAAAGAAAACTGCTATTCCTACTGCTGCTAAAATAGAAAAACCAGTTAAAAAGTCAGTTAGGTATGCAGAGATGTATAGATCACAAAGGCCTAGAGGGAATTCTAGTGAGAGAAAATAGAGAGAGGGTGAAAGACAAATGTGTGTTTGATTAGAGAGAGAAAGAAATACAAAGAAATAAACTTCCACTAACCCCTAATGGAGAGTCACAAGGGGTTATTTTATAGCTTATACAAAGCTAAAACTATCCCACGTTTTATACTAATAATAAACCCCATTGTTGTTATCGCTAGTGGTCTATAGCTGGTCCAATTCACGTGTAAGACGCCAGCTTCACTAAAAAGTAAGGCTAACAATCTCCCTCCAAGATGGTGTCACACGTGCATTGGTTACAATGTTTCCTACAAGCAAAATAAAGCAAAATTATAAGAATAAAGTCCAGCATTCCTTGAGATTGTCTTCAATGACCTTGAATATACTGACATGCTCAAGCTTTATTTCTTCAGATTGTTAGTATATAGTTGAGTTTTTACTCCACTAGCCTAACTAGTAGGCTCTGTTTCTTCAGCTCCCTCCCAAAACAAACACCCCTGAGACTGATAGAATTAATGCACTGTCTGAGATCATACAACATCCTACAGCCTCGGATCAAAAGGACCTTTCTTATTTTGGAAAATATGTAAGGAAGGAATGATATCAACATCGACTCACTTAGGAAGCATTCCAGTCCCGACTTACACACTTTATGCCTTTCCCTTTTTTGAAGTTGAAACCGTGTCACCAAAATTAATTAATACCCGAAAATGCACTTTTCTCCCTCCCAGAAAGACATGGTAACACTTGCTACACCAAAGTCAACTAAGTCCCGAGTGTAAGCAATTTATCCATTTATGTAGTCAAAATGGTACCATCAAAGTCAACTAAGTCCCGAATGTACCCATTTAAATTGTTTCACCAAAGTCAACTAAGTCCCGAGTGAAAGCAATTTATCACGCTATGTAGTCAAAACTGTAACATCAAAACGGTAACATAAAAACAACTAAGTAACGGATGTACATATTTCTCCCTCCAGAATGATGACTAACTAAGGAATCATCATACTCATGTATACATCGTATATCAACTGGACTGCTCTTACTTAGCTTCATACCCGTTGATTTGTATAAGCAAATTCTAATGTAGAAGATGGTTGTTACTCTCTTTACAAATTCTCTCCTGATTAAGGCTGATTCTTCTCCCCTTTTATATTCGGAGGTTTAATATTGATGTCCACTGATGGAGACAAACCCAATGAAACGAACCTAAGAATGATGCACAATCCTTGACGTGTGACTTATTTTGTACTTTTCCATGTGACGAGGATTGTGCAGAGGCATATCATCTAAGTTCCAATTATTACCCAAAGTATATAAAAAATAACAAAACACCTCTTGAGAAAACTTCTCTCAATACGTGAAAAACTGAGCACTAAATGTAACTCTTAAAGTGATAGCTACTTTCGTGGGTATAGGTAGAAAAAGGGAATCTAAATGCAACTAGATATCCAAGTTCTTTCCACCAACTAACAAAAAGTCATCTTCTTGTGGAAGAAGAAAGGGGGGAGGGATAAACACATGATACCAAAAGACTATATAAGTATATCCCCCCGGAAATTCTCTTCAATCCCAAATAAGTAACATTGTACTATAACCCCGTAGTCATTAAATTCAATTATAGCCATTATGAGTGAAGGTGAATTTTGATAAGGATCGTTTTTAGTGTAATGTATTGTGTTTGTTGTTTTGTTGTTCGTGATTTTGATGTGTTATGATTGTTAACGGATATCGGCTCAAAAATATAGCATAGTACCCGCCGTCCAAGTAATAAAACCCAATCATGTATAACATTACCAAAAATTTTGTTTAATACCCGGCTTAATCCAATAAAATGAACCCAAAATAAATAAACCATACATTTTGGCTTAGCTTGTCATTTAAGAGAAAATCCAACCCAAATCCCTATTAATAATAATCGGCATAAATCTTATAAACCATATACCCAACTCAAGCAAAATCAATAACTGGCCCATTCATATTAGTGGTACCCGGGTCCATTTGTTTCCACATAAGTACCCAACATATCCCACATAATTAGGGCAATCAAAACCCTAATTACTTTCACAATCGCCCCCATCTGTTATTTCTCCTCTCACAGCCACAACTTCATTTCCCAAAAATACTCCCATTCAGTTTCGTTCCCATAAATCAAAGTACTCATGAGAGAGACAAACAATCATCTTTCAATCATCCCATAAGTACAAGTCCACCCTTACACTTCTTATTATAATTTGAGCCTCAACAAGCACAAAACGATAAAGAAGAAGCAAAATATTCGGCTACAGGATCCTTTGGAGGGTCTAGTTACGGTGTCGGACTTGTGTTGTCATGTGTAAACCAACGAAACAAAGAAAAGAATATAACATGATTGCTATCATTCTTTCTTTACTTTCGGATATGAAAAGAAAGTGCGTGGCTTTTGACAAATCTATGATGATTTGTTCTTTTCGTGTTCTTGATCTTATGAGGGTCTTGAATTAATTGTAACACACAAAAAGATAGAAACTGTGATTTCTTGAAATTTATTTCATATTCGAAGTCTTGTTGAGTATAGAGATGGTGATGGTGATGGAATTATATGTGACGATGGAAAAAAGAATTAGTACTTGGATTTGATTGAAATTGTGACGAAGGGTTTGTAGTTTAGATTAGGATTTGTTGGATATTGGTTTAGTTGTAAAGATGATTGTTGTTGATTTTTTTTTGTTTATGGGGTTAATGATTGAGACCAGTCAGTTTTTTTTCTGTTGACCTTCTTATCAGTGAAATGATCAGTTGAGTTGACAACGGTCAACTCAGTAATAACAATCAACTTCAGTAAATAACCGAGTTGACCCGGTTTGGGTTGTGGGAAGCAAACCGCTGGCATAAAGTTAGTAAACCATACTAAACCGCTGTCTTTAAGTTTGCTAAACCGCCACCAATAAAAAACCATGGCGAAACCGCTGGCTGGTACCAAACCGCTACCTAGTACCAACCCGCTACCTAGTACCAAAACGTTGCCACCAAACCGCCGTTGACTTTTCAAATGGGTAAAGGTTCGTTTAGGTAAACCATGAAAAAGTATAAACCCTCTGCGAACTCTGTATCAAACCGCGTGCTGGCAAATGCGGGCTGGCAATGTATGCCTGCAAACCCGCTGCCAGCGTTGGGACCACTTACAAACCGCTGCAGATACAATTTTGTTTTCTAGCTCAATGAAGACTAAAAAACAAAACATGGTTGTCCTATTACACCTTCATCTAAATCGCTGTAATGAATACAACAACCCATAAACTTTTCGATCTAAATAAGCTTTTGAAGCAAATAAGAATATGTGAAACAAGCCAACTGGATAGCACTAAACCTTAACAACAATATAATCTGATTACAACATAATATGCTCTAAAAAAACTTGACATATAAAACTAAATCTTAAAGACCAGAAAATAAGCTTTTGATACGTTTTGGAAAACGAATAGACCAAAAAGATTGATAAAAACTAGAAAAAGACTGTTATTAGCAAGATTCATACAACAACATCACAAGAAACTGCTCCGTGGCTTTTTCCATCTAAATTAGCCACGACAATAAGCTTGAATAAGTTGTAAACAAGCTGTAAATCCGAACACAACACACACGAATACAAGACACAACCCGATGCTCGTGATACCACTTGTTACGTGATTCAAAAACACCTTATTCAGGGGTCGAGGATGATCAAAGAACATAAGGATAAGCATGGTGTTCTAGTGAGAGAAAGTAAGAAAGGGTGAAAGAACAAATGTATGTTTTATTAGAAAGAGAAAGAAAAGCAAGAAATGAACTTCCACCAACCCCTCATGGAGAGTCATGAGGGGTATTTATAGCCTAACATAAAGCTAACTATCCCACTTATACAATAATAACCCCTGTGTTATACGCAGTGTCTATAGCTAGTTCAATTCACATGTAAGACGCCAGCTTCACTAAAAAGTGAGGCTAACAGTCTATCCTATTGTTATGGGTGTGTATGTATGGTCTTTGTCACCTTTTCTAGAATATTGGTATCGATAGAGATTAGAAAGAGTGATCAAACCCTTTAAGCCTTTTAAAAACCTAATTTACCTTTATAAACTTGTTACTCCTTAGCTTTAGTGGTGGAGATGTGTATCCTTGCCATCATGACCAAGTAATTGAGGGAATTAGTTACATGTTAACACATAGATTTGTTGAGTGATTTGAGTGTTTTTTATACTTCCTATTTCGTAGGTGTTTGGTTGTGCACCTTGTGATTAAATGAATTAATGTTTAACGGAACATCCTTAGTGTTACATTTTCAATATAATTTTTAAAGGACTACCTTTGAGGACAAGTAGGATTCAGTGGGGGGATTTTTGATGACATCAAATATCGTCAAATTTTATAGCATCATTTTATCCCATGTACATTATCCCATTGGTATTATTATTGACAGAATGTTACTTAATCGTTTATATTTGAGAATTGCACGTCATTATGGATAGTTACTTTGTGAGATTAGCTAAAAGGGGACGGCGCATTCTGGAGCTTAACGAAGAATTATAAGAAAACTGATTCTGGACATTCTATACGCTGTATCCATCAAAGAAGATACGGCGTATCTATACCTGCACTTCACAAGAAACCACGAAGAAACAAAGTCCAATACGCTGTTCCTGAAGACTTCTATACGACGTATCCAAGATATAGTAATAAAATAGTATGGAAGATATTGATGTGGTCCCTTACTCAAGAAAATTCTAATCACGCACATATTGACCTCAACCAATAACGGTGTATCGAACCAAATTCTAGACTGTATAAATAAAGGCCTAAAACGAGTTGTAGGTGTGCTTGATCATATTTTCGATGCTTTTAACCACCAAGTCCTATTTTCAAAATATCTACGAAGCCAAGAAGGCCCTACAAAGTGGTCCAATCGATAGGAAAACTCTTGTATTCTCTACACTCCACTATACGCGTTCGATTATCATTATGTTTAATCGTTCATCTAGGATTTCGTGTATTGTTACAATGACTATTGGCTAATACCTTTAGGTATTAGCCATGTTTATGATAATATAATGTTTTGATTTGTCTTTATATCGATTATTCTTTATTCGTTGCATGTTGATTATGTTTATCACTTCATACCCGTTTATGTGCTTAATTATGTGTTTTACCTATCATTCAACTGGGTCTAGTCCTACATATTTAATGCGCTGCAACTTCGGTGTTGTTTGGGCGTAGGCTAAGAGTCCAGGATAGAAACATATAACGCTTATTCATATAGCTAGAATAATAGGATCACCAATAGAAAGCCATGTTTCGATCTATGGTTAAGTGGATAGGTAGACTAAGCCGGTGACTTAGGATTACACATAACGTCCTGTTTCCATAGGTAGTTAAGTGGGTGTGGACTACTAGTATATGAATTTCCATTAAGCAGTAAGTTGGTAAAGCCTCCATGAGCTAGGATTCAATATAACCACCAATATAGTTTCCTAGATAGATTATAATCAACGGTGTGAGCTTTATGCGGGTTTAGGTTAATTGTGACAGGATTAACCAACGACAAACCTCGAGTCTATGGAGAAGATCCACCTAACTTTGGAATGATATATCACCAACTAATTAATACAATCATTGTGTGAATGGACAATCAAGGCATATTATTAGATTAAGCCGTCTAATACGTTTTTCCTCACATTTGACCGCTTCCTATTCTTTTGTCAATCACTTATGTGCGTTAATTGTCATCACCTTAGGATAATTAGAACTAAACTTGTGCCAGTCTCTTAGGCTAAAAACTTCCCTTTGCGTTAGTTTAGGTTTAATTAGAATAATTAGGTTAGATTAGTACTAAACCTATATAAATAAAATACCAGTAGAATTAAGGAGTTACTTCTATCTTATAGTGGATCGACACCCTACTTACCACGATGCTAAATTCTGATGGGTACAATGCTCGATAGTGTTTGTTTTATAGGTATAGTCGGACTAAGATATTAATGTAAAACTTATAATTAATATACACTCTTCACACATCGACACATCATAAATACAAGGGTAAATGATTAGTTCTTTGCACCTCCGATAGCCATAATCGACAGATGTGAGTCAGTTATGCCCGCCACTTTATTGAAAGATAACTGATTGTGGACCGGTTCAAGTTACCAGTTATTAACCATTTTGCACCTTAACACAATAGTTTAACGATGTTTACGAGAAATAATTGGTCTTCTTTAATATAATAAGAGAACATACAAAACGAACAATCAAATCTTTCAATATTGTTTCAATAGAACCAATAGAAGAGCTCAGTTTTGCAGTATGTAAAATGGCGTCATCTCATTACGACAAATAGAAAGTAAAAAATTTAAAAGCAATATGGTAAAACCAATCTAATTTTCATCAGCAAAAATTTATAATAACAAAGTGTCGATTTTTTTGTAAAGTGGTTTCCCCGGGTAAAATGTATATTAATCCAAAAAATGTTTAAGTACAAAAGATGTGGGGGACTTCAATCATCTCTGTCAATTTGAGGGACACCCTCAAGTCCTAAAGAGCTTCTACCAATTACCAAATCATAGAAATACAAGCATATCATTGACTAACCAGAGGAAAACCTATTTCCTAACATGGTTATTTAACATGAATATCATAATTGATCACAAAACGCCCGATTTTCTCGGAAGATCATAAATTTTTAGCCTCATAAACCGTCATAATTGTCAAAATCAATTTTCTTCCAATTGATTTCCACCACACAAGACTAGGAGATATTACTTAGACCATTTCATCATCCGGTAAGAAGACTTCGTCCTCATCAGATTCATCCTCTAAGTCCACCTTAGATGAAGTTGGCTTACTAGTTGAAGCCTCGTTAGCCTCCTTTAACAATGAATTAGAACCCTGCTTCCCATTCCTTACCTCGTCCAAGACATTTTCACTAACACAATCATCTCTATTCTCATTATTAATATCAAGAATATTTTCTTCCCTCATTAACTTATTAAAGGAATTCTTTAAATGAATAATCTTAACATCACCCTTGTGATAAGTAGCTTTACTATTACTAGCATGAGACCGATTAGGAGCAACCTTTAGAGCAGACAGGGCCTGAGAAGCATCATTAGCACCCTTACCATGCCCTTTGTTAATGGGCCTATAAAAAATTTGGTTTAGGTTTTGACAGCCTAATACCATCGATATGACAAGCTTTTGCAGCCTTCCCATTGCCATTCTTTCACGTAACCTGAATAAAACCATCACCAGATGATGTATTTGGAATGGTAGTCTTGTTCATTAGCAGACAATACTCACCCTTGTGATCAAATACTTTGCATGTTGTACACTGGGGATGTTTCCATTCATATTCAATTTCAAGTGTTTCCAAAGAGTGTCTCGACCCATCTTTGAAAGGAATGGCTACAACAAGCGAATTCACAAGATCACGTTTCGAAGATACCTCAAAAAGGGCCCGTGCATAGTTATTACGACCTCAAGGATTGAGACACATATCACTAGTATAAGCATCTAACATAAGTGGTTGTCACAACTTGGTTGTAATCAAAGTAAGCCCCATTTTCGAAAATGCAACAATAGGCAAATTATGGATCTTAACCCATACCAATTCCATTTTAATTTCCTCCCTTATCAACTTCGAGTTAAGATCAACATAGACCCATTATTTGTCATAGATCCAATGAACCAATCCTAACCACTCATTTTTTCATCAAAAATAAAAAAACTCATTTTTCACCTCTTTTTTAAAAATAAAATATCTTACAAACGGTAAATCGTCACACGACAAAAAATACACCATCGCGACGAGTATTTTTTTATCTTTCAGTAGACGGGTGACTCGGTTATAACTTTCCGAGAAACTTTTTTTTGATTTTTTTTTTCAGGCGACACGAATTGCAGAAATTCATATTTTGATTCGTTAATCGAATAATCATTTATGATTTGTATAACGAATCATATAGATCATATTGATTTCATGAATTCATATATGTTTTGTGATTTTCTAACGAAACTTTTATTCAATTTTTGTTTCAGTCACGAATTGCGAAAATCATATATGATTCCGTTTGTGGACGAATCATATATGATTAGTTATAACGATATCATATATGATTTCATAAAATCATATATGATTTCGTAAATCATATATGATTTCATAAAATCGTATATCACTTCATAAAATCATAAAAAAAGTTCGTCGAAAGTACTTAGTGTCGCCCTCTATAAGAAAGTAATTTAATTCTCGGGCGCGTATTGATATGTTTTGTTTTGCGTAACGATTAACGTGCCTGTGAGATATTAATTATTTAAAAAAGGTAAAAAGTGGGTTTTTTTATTTTTGATGAAAAAATGAGTGGCTAGGATTGGTTCATTGGTCTATGACAAATATTGGATATATATTGAACTTTTGGCTATCAACTTGACCAGATATTAATAAAATTTTAGTTATTAAATTTTAAATAAATTATATGAGCTAAAGTAATGATATCGATTTTCATGTTTTTTATTAACCTGATATATTATATTTATATATATATATATATATATTTGATATATTAATATATTATATTATATCTTACTATATATATATATATATAATTTAAGTACCAGATAAATTTATTATATTATATAAAACTATACAATAGGCCAGGTAGCACCGACCCGCATTCGTTGGGCAACCGGTGTCAGACCCGCTCCGTTTATACCAACCGATTCCTCTAAACCGCATGTATAACCGATCATCCTTCTACCTTACATATCCATATGGGTGTTTCTTTTTCACCAGTCAACTCGAGGTTGTCGATTCTGTAGTTAGCTTATTTTTAGGGTTTTGATGCTTGATTTGTCACACCTCCGACCAAGGAGAGAAAACGCTGAGGCATAACATTCTATGGATATCATCACAACAACAATGCGTCTATAAAGAGAATTCTACATGCAATAAATAAGCAAAGTATAGACACAAAGTGTCATAACAATACCCATAAAACTAATCTAAATACAAAAGGCGTCTTTATTGATGAAACAAAAATTCTCGCCAACATAAAGACATGCAACAATTATCCATAATCCAAACAATGCAAAATTCAAAAACAATTAGCAATAAACTCCATTAAAATCTATTGTCTTTTCTAGCCACTTCTCTATTTCTATTCCCATGGTGCTACCTAAAAAATGTGCTTAAACGTCACATAAAGTTAGGTAAGGGTACATAGGTTTAAGACACACACTAACAATCCTTTAAAACCAATTACTCGTTGATAAATTTAAAAACATAGCATAGCACAGGAACAATAATCGATACTATCATACAAGCTAACAATGCAACTACACCAATACCTTGTTGAGACGGGCTCTACGCTCAAATCACAAACAATGGGACTAGAACGTGTCCCACGATCCACATTAATGAAATGATCACGTCTCTCTATAACAATCCACAACAATGAGACGATTCATGCTCACTAATAACACGCATCAATCTCTCTGAGACGGTCACGCTCAAGCACAACAAACAAGGGAACGGAACGTGTCCCACGATCCATATCACAATAGCAAGTAGCACATAACATACAATAGTCACGTATAGTCCATGCCTCATTTAAAACAATTTCACAGTAAATTAAAATTATTTAAATACTAATAGCATCATTTTCACCCAAAAAACATAGAAAAAGGGGCTTAAACCTCACTGATGCTTAAGCAAATTCCAAATCCTATAGCACGAAACTAAACAATCAAACAAACACGTGTTTAGGACGCGACCAGCCAAATGCTTATGCCCATGTAACAATCATATGATGGATGTCTAAGGTGTTTAAAATTAACCCAATGGGTTACCACGCACCATGCCCACCTTAACAACTTGTTTACATACTTTCTAATGATCAACAATTTACCCTGAAAATGCAGAAAATTTTAATGCACTTTTCCAATTTTCTAACACCCCTACTGATCTCTTATAAATTTTACCAAAATCACTAGGTTCACTATAATGAGTTACTTTTCCCCATTGATTTTTCCACTAATTTATTTCCACTCTTAAGTGCCCCAAATAAAATCAAACTTTTAACTACTCAGTTTTGGATCTGATCGCACACTAAAAAGTTTGGACCTAAAAACCATACTTAGACTCCAAATCAGAAGCTCTCCTTTAGGGAATTTTTAATAGACACATAGAACTAAACTCCTGTAGGTTGGCTAATCCTAATTCAATTTTTAAGTGGGGGTTTTACACCTCGTAATCTAACCTGAATCTGACCCGTATTTACTGCTTTGACAACGTTTCTCGTAACCAACATTTGAATGACTTCCCGACCTTAAAAACTTTTGAGGCCGAATGTTCTAGAAACTAGACTTCTCTGAGCTACATCATAGACACTGGAAACTTGACAAAAGCTATTACCATCATCGAGATAACAGCCGAACAACACAGCCCTAAATTCTGCCCTAATCTAAATCAAGTTCTAACGCGGTCTAAACCCTAACGAATACACCCATATGATCCTAATTAAACCCTAATCATTGTAATATGATTAAACATCATTAATTTACAGATTTAATGAAACCCTAATTATCCATCTTAATAATTGTTACATGAATTAATGATTAATAATTAACAAAGATTAATTAATACTTACCTTAGAACTTGTTTTCTTCACAAAAAGCAAAACCCTAATTTTTTTCTCCTCTTTTCTCTTTGGTCGACCGGTTCTCACAAGGGGGAGGGTTTAGGGATTTTATTTTGTATTTATAGGCCTCAATATAAATCCTAGATAATTCCTAATTAGAATTTGTTTCCAATTACAACTCTTTTTTTTCTTTTCCTTTTTTTCCCCAAAACCGGCCGAATGGCCCTTTATATATATATTTTTTATTTTATTTTTAATTAACTAATTACTTGTATTACCTTAATTTTCTACAAAAACCTAAGCTTATTTGCGCATACCTTTTTGCATAAACGCACTTTACTAAACCTTTAAAAATAAATAACTTTTCATTTTTATTAAACCTAACTTTCCAAAAATAGAAATTTCATTTCTTTCTTATTCTAACCACTAACACCTATTCATACCTAACATTACTAACACATAAATACGTATACATAATAATACTTACACGATAAATTACTAAAACGCTCAAATTACGAAATCATTTCCTTGTCACCAAAAGTGAACGAAATTAACTCCACAAAATCCAACACAAATCCAATCCCAATGAGATCATCACCAATCCAATCCCAACTGTGACGATCATGCTCAATGGATTGTATTTCCAATCTCAACCAATCCATCTTAACGCATATAAACACATAAACCATTACATTAACACAAAATTAATAAGTCAAAACTAAACGGTTTGACTAACATGCTCATGTCTTGGTGTATCACTTATGCTCAATTATGAGAAGAAACATGCGATATACTGGTTAATATTGTCCATCCTAAGATTTTCAATTGAAACTTCCTACAGATCTTCCAAGGATTTTCTCATTAAATATATACCTGTAAATCAAAGGGTACAAAGACAAACTAAACCATGCATTAATAATCAGGGCAAGTTAGATATTAAATACAATGAGAGTTTAGGGTTTGACTCTTATGAAAGCAGTAAAGATAGAATGAGAGTAATGATGTAATCATAGGTTTTTTGTGCAGGTTTATAATAAAAATTACAATTTTTTTTTTTTTAAATGTTTGTGCAAACTATTTTTCAAAAACTTGAAAATTTTTTGATTTTTACTGTAGCTGGGCTCAACGTCGTCGTCAGGATTTAATCCTGACGCCATCTCCAGCCTCTGAACAAATTTTTCTTTTCGTTTTCTTTGAAAAACTTCCTGCACGCGATTATATAAGTTATTTTTTGTATAATTACTGCATGAAACCTGAGATTAGTCAATATAATTATATTGACTCAAAACTGACGCGAATTAATCTAAACAAAATTATTTATCAGTTTTGTAAGTGGTTCTTAAAAACCGAATTTTTCTCCTACGGTTTTTTTTTTTTTTTATTTTATTACAAAATACCTGTTTGTTTGATATTATGACGATGGTTAAAGACAAAACAAAGCATGATTTACAAAATGATGATTCAAAACATAACAAAGAATAAAATTAGAAAATAATTAAAAACACAAGACATCTACTAATATGCGATAAAAATAAACATTGGGTTACCTCCCAAGAAGCGCTTTTCTTTATTTATGTAGCTCTGTAGCTTGTCTCGAAGTTAACACACTCTTACGTCGTTTAATGATGTGCTCTCGTATCAACGAATAAGCCATTCTTTCATACTTTCATTCACTTGGTATTCGGGACCTTGGTTCAAACAATTCTTATACATAATTGTGTTCTTTTTCGTACACATCATTGACCCGATTAGTTAGTTCTCTTTCTAATTAGCAAAAAGGATGGGTGGGATCTTACTCCATGATACGTGCCCCTAACTTTTAAACCTAGGTATAGTGCGGGGCATTTGGAATGTGTAATTATCAAAGATCCTATTAAAAGACATTAATCCCTTAGCACAATCATATTCGAGTTTAGTGACTTTTCTAATGGATTTGCCCATCACAACTTCAGCCTTATTTATCAGAATAAACTCTCTTATGTCTTCTAATATCACAAAATCCGTGATGTAGGTGAAGCTTCCTACAAACATGTAGACATCTCTAACAATGGCAATTAAGTCTTCCCTGTACTTTATAATACTCGATCTTCCAATATAGTATTGTAGGCTTAGGCCTAAAAATGTTCATTGGTTTAAATAGGGGTCAAAGTAGGGCGACAAAATTATATATCTGATCATACATTAGAATGCCAAGTCATCCCCATCGAAACTATTAATTGCTATTTCTTGGTGTAGCACTCCAGCATTCTCGTACTCACTCAATTCATTAAGAACTTCATTGTCATCCAAATCATTATCTGAATGAGGAAAGGGAGAAACAAGGGGTGTATCTACCGATTCATCATCGGACTCAAGGTCATTCATATTAGTCTCATTAGGTTGATTGGCGAAGTTGTTAAGAAATTGTTCAATACTTTCTAAGAGAGAGTCAACAAAGGCCAAAATTACCTGTAGCTCATGGAGCTCTTGGACAGCTCTCGCGCGCAACGCGGCTGGTAGGACAGAACGATTATTGGTTGGTGGTGTATTCACGTTCTCCATAACGAAGAATGGAATAGTCAATGAAGATTACGAACAAACACACAAAGAAAAGATAGACTACAAGAAAGCTAATATACTGAAAATAAAATCTCACTTGAAAGTATTCAAGCGAGTAGAACTAAGCTAAACTAAGTTTGAAACCTAACTATTTCCCAGGCAGCGACGCCAAAAAATTGATGTGTGTAGTTGTTGTAAAGACTTCTACACGAAGTTTTACAACTCCCTAGGCAGTGTACCTAATCGTTGTAGCGTAGTGTAGGCAAGACTCTATGGTTGTTATCATTCTCTAGGGGAATAGGTTGGAAAGGCTCGAACAGGGCTTAGCCGAGATTTACGGGATTGAAAGGAGATTCTTTTTGTATTTTTATATTCTATAGAAAGCAGTAAATTATCCATGGGTTTGATTAAGGTTGGTTTGATTATCTTAATTTTAAACTAAATTTAATTCTTTACTACTGTGATAACTTTATGATAAGATAGTGTATTTACATATTCATGCAATTTCATTAGATTGGCTTATCCTTATCCTGTTGCCTTTCACCACTCGTGGATGATCTGTGTAAAGTATTTCCTAAGTCATGTACGGATTTACACGAAAACCACACCATCTATGTAATATTCCGTTACAGGCACGCTACTTGTTAGGTAGTATAATGGTCTATTTACAAGGCCCATAAGAGTATATTAATATTCATTGAAATATCTAAGATGGATCAAACTGTGTTAGGGGTAAGGTAGTATGAAGACCTGTTTACCAAAGGTATCATTTCTGACAATTCTCGCGTTACCTAGACGTTTATGCCTTTTTAATATTTAAGGCTAGTTTTCTAAAGCCTAACGCGCACATCTTCACATGTATGCAGCTACAGTAATCTGATCTAAAATCTCACTTTTCACTGCAATTCTTATGTAAATATAAGGGAGTGGTGTTGTGGGGAATAAATCTTTGCATGTTTAGTTACTTCTAGTTCAAGTGATTAATTCTGCTCTATATTATATATAACGGTAGTGATACTGAGTTTAATTGCTTGTACTAGGTTTAATCATGCTGTGTTAATTTGTTTAATGCCAAAGAACACTACTTAATACTGCTGAAGGATTAAATGACTGCCAGAAGCAGAAAAATGAAGTCTAAAGACTGCATTAAAGATAAAGTACTGTGTGAAAGAAGTGATAATGATGTGTGAAATATGATATGAATGGACTAAGTCAATGTATATCTCTATATGGTTAGATGATATGTAGATATGATATAATGTTTTAAGATTTGTATCTTGTAAAGGATCATTGGTGTATAAAAAGGAGATCCTAGAGTTATTGGTTAGAGACAGATCAATCAGGTCTTCTTTGTAGCTTCAGGGTTCGTTAAACCCCCTAGTACTAGACAAATACTCGTTTTAATTCATAGGAATAATATTGAAGCTTTTTGATTATATTCATTGTTTATTCATTATACTGCATACAGAGTTTTTTTTTTTTTTTTTAACTAAAATTTACATTCATATTCTTCTAAGTACTAAAGAGTAGATTTCGCTTTATCTTAGTATCAACAAAGTTTATTAGCTAGTTGTCTTGGAATCTATTCAATAAAACTAACCCTTTTACAAGGTTTGCCAAGATCTAGTTGGGATCAAACATATGGTTTCAAAGCCTTGTGTTTTGAAACTTTGATATAGAAGTTATGGAATTTGAATCTGCACTGTGAAGTAACACTATTCCTAAGCTACCCATACTGAACAAAACTAGCGTGTGTATGAGATGTGGGTGGTGATAAGAATCAAGCTATAATTCTAGGGTACACGGGAATATACTCTATGGTGAGGTCATGAGGAATGGTAACTTCCTGGGTATCATATTAATACAACAAAGCCACAAGATGAATGGTACTTCTGTTACAAAGGATGTCAGTACCTGGATAAACATACTTAAAAAAGACCAACAAGAAGAATGGACTGTGATTGCTAGAAGCTTGCTCTCATGGATCTTCCCTAATGGCACATCCAACTTACTTTCAGATCAATACCAATGATGCACTAAAACAATGTTTGCCGACATCAAAACCGATCTTGGAGGGTTTTAAAGCCACTAAAGAAAACACATGAGACAATGTTGACGCTACCAATACCTCCCCCCACCCCCACCAAATTTACAGTATGAAATTAAGTACAGAGTCTCTTGACCTCTATCTTTAACAGGCTCCAGTAAGATTGTTGGTAGGCTTGCAATTTTGGGTTCGTGGTCATCGCTCTAGAAGACTTTTAAACTTTAAAAAAATTCGGAAAAGATTGAACTCTCTTTGAGTGGATTCTATGATGTAGTCTGGTTGATAATAGGCTCGATATTGTGAAACAATGAGCATTGATGTGATTTGTACAAAACAACTTTCAAAATTGTTGAACAGGTGTTAAAGAAAATATGGTGGTGCAAAGTAATGGTTCCCAAAACTTTGGCCTTTATTGACTGCTTCAAGCTCTAGCAGTACTAATGATGTTAATATTGCTATGCTTGCATAGGAAGTTAGTACTGTTAGCCCCTAAGTTTATCACTGCTTGTCCTCAGAAGTCTGTTACTTACTGAAACTTTCATGATTAATACTGTGTATTTGCTTCTTGATTGAGAATCACTATTGGGTTCTAATCTTCATACAGCACGGTATGAGAGCAATTCATGAAGATGTTCTGGAAGGACAGTAATCGGATTTGATAGAGTGGCAGCTCTCTTGCTAATGTATTGAGGGCAAAAAAAGAAGGTTTTTAGAGATACATGTATAATGAAAATTTTACACTTAATGATAAGGATATTATGGGTATGATAAATCCAAGGTTAGAGTTTTCAAATGTCACATGATGTGACTCTTGCTACAGGGAATGTAGAGCAACAAGGAACCAACGAGGGTTAGTTCAACTTAATGACAACACTAGGAAGCAAGGAACAATGAAGACATATCTTCAAAGGTT
Source organism: Tanacetum coccineum (assembly GCA_026074375.1). Classification (NCBI taxonomy): domain Eukaryota; kingdom Viridiplantae; phylum Streptophyta; class Magnoliopsida; order Asterales; family Asteraceae; genus Tanacetum; species Tanacetum coccineum. The sequence continues at coordinate 84,843 of BQNB010002728.1, forward strand.
TTTGTCTTGCTTAGATGGTGTAGGTTTGTCTGGGAGTGTATTGCAGCAGAAGAACAGGTATTCAGACAATACAGTGGTCTCATGGCGTTTTTAGGATCTGATGTATACAATAATAAACTTTCTTAAAACTTGTTGGAAAAAATCTATGATATACTCTTAAGAGGACAGTTTGATGATTTTATTGTTATGCTTATCAAACTGAAATTTCCAGAGATACTTTTAAAAGAGGTATAGCAACTGTAAAGAACTACTTATCAACATATAGAAAAGAATGAGGTTCTTTTTTGTAAGATAGTTGCAGTTCTTAAAAGGAAATAGCTTGCAAAGACTATGAAATATAACGTGCTTAAAAGTTAAGTTTTGAAAAAGTTACGCAAGAAATAAGAAGGCATTGAATGTTTAAAATTGGAGGAAATTTGATAAGTGAATCAAAGGTGCCTAGACCAGTTGTTAGGGAGTCAGATATTATGGACAAAAAGTAAAAAAGGGTTTAGGGTATAATGTTGTTCCTACACCCATCCCTTTAATCTATAATCGACCTAAAATGCTCTGATCTGTCTTATTCTTGGTTTGATGAATTTCTAAGAACCTGAATTTAAAAGTTATGGTTCTGAGGATAGTAAGCACAGGAGTCTAACTTTGTGTTTTGTGGTTTTGTGATTATAAATCGACGATTCTAAGGAAAATTTGATGACTCTTTGTTAAAAGAAATCAAAGTATCAGAAGACACAAGTAGCTTTGTTGATCTTCACTTAATGTTGATAAAGAAACTGTTTTTCTTGTTGATAAAAAGATAGAGTTTAGCAAATCTAAAAATCATAAAACACCAGTTAAAAAGTCAGTTAGGTATGCCTGGATGTATAGATCACTATGGTCATAGGGGGAATCAAAAGAAATCTGGTATAATCTTAAATCCCAACAACTAGGTAGTGATTTTGTGATGTATAATAAAGCATGTTTTGTTTGTGGGAGTTTTGATCATATTCAAGCTCATTATAAATATCATCAAAGGGAAAGGATGGTATATGGGAATAATTATAACAGGGTGAACTACAACTATACTACCAACAGGATTCATACTAATGTTTTTTTTTTTATTTTCTTTCCTTTTTTTTATTTTTTTTTCTCAAAGGAACATGGTTCCTAAGAGCAGTTTATTGATAATGTCCTAAAACCATTTAGTCAGTTTATACTGCTCACCCAAAACCAATAGTGCATTGTGCTAGACCAAAGACTCATTTTTACAAATCAGCACAATCTACTGTCCAAAGGCCCTTTTATAAGAATCCAACATTAACTAACAGGCATTTTAATCATAAGGTTAATACTATTAGGCCTAGAATAGTTAATACTGCTAGGTCATACAGAACACCTGTTAATACTGTTAGGCCCAGAGTAGTTAATACTGCTAGGCCAAATAGAACATTAGTTAATGCTGCCAGGGCAAATGGGTTCAATGCTGTTAAGCCCTCAGCATGTTGGGTTTGGAGACCTATCAAACCTAATAGTGCATCAATCACTTTGAACAGATATAACTACATTGATGCACGGGGCAGATCCAAGTCAGTAATGGCTTGGGTCCCAAAAGGAATCTAATTTCCTTATTCTTTTGTGCAGGGCAAGCCACAACATGATGATAAAGGATTTGTTGACAGTGGATGCTCAAGGCACATGACTGGTAACATAGCTTATCTCTCTGATTTCAAGCAGTTTGATGGAGGTTATGTTGCATTTGGAGGAGGTGCATATGGTGGTAAAATTTTTGGTAAAGGAACTCTTAAGACTGATAATCTTGATTTTGGAGATGTATACTTTGTCAATGAGTTAAAATTCAATCTTTTTAGTGTCTCACAGATGTGTGACAAAAAGAACTATGTCCTTTTTACAGATACTGAATGTCTTGTCTTGTCTCCAAATTTTAAGTTGCCTGATGAAAATCAGATACTTCTTAAAATTCCTAGAAAGGACAATATGTACAACTTTGATATGAAGAACATTGTTCCTAAAGAAATTTTGACTTGTCTTGTTGCAAAGGCTACATTAGATGAATCAATGCTTTGGCACAGAAGACTTGGTCATATTAATTTTAAAAACATAAATAAGCTAGTCAAGGATAATCTAGTAAGAGGATTGCCTACAAAACGTTTTGAAAATGACCAAACCTGTGTTGCTTGTCTTAAAGGGAAGCAACACAGAGCTTCTTGTAAGTCCAAAGTTCTGAATCCTATTACTAAGCCTTTGTTTATGCTACATATGGATTTGTTTGGTCCAACCTTTGTGAGTAGCTTGATGCATAAGAAGTATTGCTTAGTAGTCACTGATGATTATAGTAGATTTACATGGGTTTTCTTTTTAACAACTAAGGATGAAACCAGTGAGATCCTTAAGCGCTTTATCAAAGAAATAGAAAACCTAGTGGATAAGAAAGTGAAAATAATCAGAAGTGATAATGGAACAGAGTTTAAGAACAAAGTTATGGATGATTTTTGCAGAGAAAAAGGTATTAAGAGAGAATATAGTGTAGCTAGGACTCCTCAGCAAAATGGTGTTGCTGAGAGGAGGAATAGGACACTCATTGAGGCTGCTAGAACAATGTTAGCTGACTCTAAGTTACCTACCACATTTTGGGCAGAAGCAGTTTCTACTGCTTGTTATGTACAAAATAGGGTTTTAGTAGTTAAGCCTCATAACAAGACACCTTATGAACTTTTTAGAGGTTTTAAACCAGCTCTAAGTTTTATGAGACCATTTGGTTGTCATGTTACTATTCTTAATACTTTGGATAGTTTAGGCAAGTTTGATGGCAAAAGTGATGAAGGTTTCTTTGTTGGATACTCTTTGAGTAGTAAAGCTTTTAGGGTATACAATACTAGAACCAAAAGGGTAGAAGAAAACTTGCATATTGGGTTTTTAGAGAATAAGCCTATGATAGAAGGGACTGGTCCAAAATGGCTGTTTGATATTGATTCTCTAACCCAATCTATGAACTATGTACCAGTTACTGCAGGTACAGTTTCTAATAACTCTGCAGGTACATCAGAAGAAAACAGTCAAGAGTGCATTGTGATGCCAATTTGGAAAGATACTTCATACTTTGATTCACCTACAAAGAATGTTGATAATGGTGAACCAAAAACTGCTGATGATGCTCAAAAGCAGGATGAAGATGGTCTAAATAATGAGAATGTTGAACAAGAAAGGTTTTCAGATGATAGCAGTTCTAAAGATGTTAATGCTGTTAGGCAACTAGTTAGTATACTAGCCATCCTGATGATAATACTGTAAGTCTTAAACTAATTCTGTGGCTATTCAGTTAGTACTGTCAGTCCTAATGAAGAGACAATCACTGAAGAAGAACCAGAAGTTGATTTGGGGAACATTACAAATTCCTATATTGTTCCAACCACTCCTAATACAAGAATTCATAAAGATCTACCAATTGGCAATGTGATTGGTGAAGCGCAGTCAACTGTTTAGACAAGAAGAATGTTAAAACCTACTTCTAAAGGTTTCTCAGTGATGTGTATGAGCAAAAAACACATGATACCCTAAATACTTGTTTATATGCTTGTTTCCTATTATAGAAAATTGAAACTATACAAGCATTGCTAAAGCTCTATTTGATTCATCCTGGGTAGAAGCAATGCAGAAGACCATCTGCAATTTTCAAACTTCAACAGTTTTGGATACTGGTGATCTCCCTAATGGGAAAGAAGGCCATTGGAACAAAATATAGGTCATCAAAAACAAGAAAGATGAAAGTGGAATTGCGATTAGGAACAAAGCAAGGTTAGTTGCTATAGGGTCAAAGACCAAGAAGATGTATTGAATTATGAAAGAAGTGTTTTTGCTCCTATGGCAAGATTGACAATAAGATTGTTTTTGGCGCTATGCTCTTTCATGGGTTTTTTGGTATATCAAAGTGATGTAAATGAGTGCTTTCTTATATGGAACCATAAGGAAGAAGCCTATGTTACTCAACCACCATATATAAAGATCCTAACATAACCAGACAAAGTTATCAAGGTGGTCAAGGCACTTTAAGGTTTGCATCAAGCACCAAGAGGCATGTATAAACTTGGCTAACTATCTTTTGAGCAATGGGTTTAAAAGGGGCAAATAGATCAGACTTTATTTATCAAGAAGCAAAAAGAATATTTTGCTTGTAGCATGTTCTATGTAGTGACTTTATCTTGGCTCAACAAACAAGAAATATGTACTGGTTTTTGAGAAGCTAATTGAAAGAAAATATATCAGATGAGTTCTATGGGGGAACTAATTCCCTTTCTAGGATACAAGTACAACAGAATGAAGATGAATATTTAAACATTTAGGACAAATATATAGCTTAAAAACTTTAAAGAAATTCACTACTCCTGATGTGAGGTCCTTCTTCAACACCTGTTGATTTTGAAAAACCTTTGGTCAATGATGGAGATGCTGATATGTTGATGTACATCTCTTTTGATCTATGATTGGTTGATGTATCTCACTGCATCTAGGCCAGATATCATGTTTGTAGTATGTGCATGTGCTAGATTTCAAGCTACTCCAAAGACATCACATCTCTTAGCAGTCAAGAGAATTTTTAGATATTTGAAAGGCAAACCAACTTTAGGCCTTTGGTATTTCAGGGATTCTCCATTTGAACTGGTTGCTTATACTAATAGTGACTATGCTAGAGTAACTCAAGATAGGAAGTCTACAACTGGAGGTTGTCAGTTTTTGGGAAACAGGTTGATATCTTGGCAGTGTAAGAAGCAAACTGTGGTTGCCACTTCTACAACTGAAGCTGAATATATGGCTACTGCTAGTTGCTATGGATAAGTACTCTGGATTCAAAACCAATTGCTAGATTATGGGTACAATTTTATTAATACTGCCATTAATATTGACAACAACAGTACTATCTGCATTATTGAAAATCCTGTTCAACATTCCAAAACAAAACATATAGAGATTAGACATCATTTTAT
>BQNB010002728.1:90756-121712 GCA_026074375.1 Tanacetum coccineum
ACGACTCATGATTTAGAACTTGGAGCAGTGGTGTTCGCTCTCAAGATCTGGAGACATTATTTATATGGAACTAAGTGTATGGTGTTCACCAATCACAAGAGTTTGCAACACATTTTAGATCAGAAAGAGTTGAACATGAGACAACGCCGTTGGTTAGAGTTGCTAAGTGATTACGATTGTGATATTCGTTATCACCCGAGGAAAGCAAATGTCGTTGATGATGCTTTGAGCAGGAAAGAACGAGAACCACCGTTAAGAGTTCGAGCCTTAGTCATGACTATTAGCTTGGATCTTCCCAAACAGATCTTAAATGCTCAGACCGAAGCGCGAAAACCAGAGAACATTAAGAGTGAAGACGTTGGGGGAATGTTGATTGAAAACGCTAAATTTCCAGAAGCGATTAGAGAACAAAAGTTAGAACCACGTGCGGATGGAACCCTGTGCCTCAATGGCAGGAGCTGGTTACCTTGTTATGGCGATTTGCGGACTGTGATCATGCACGAGTCCCACAAATCAAAGTACTCTATACATCCGGGTTCTGACAAAATGTACCAAGACATGAAGAAACTATATTGGTGGCCCAACATGAAGGCCGACATAGCCACTTATGTTAACAAGTGTTTGACCTGTGCTAAGGTCAAGGCCGAACATCAAAGGCCATCGGGATTGTTGGTACAACCCAAGATACCCGAATGGAAGTGGGACAACATCACCATGGATTTTGTCACGAAGCTTCCTAAGTCGTCGCAAGGCTACGACACCATTTGGGTGATTGTTGACCGACTCACTAAGTCTGCGATCTTCACACCGATGAGAGAGACCGATCCTTTGGATAAACTTGCAAGGTTATACCTAAAGGAGGTGGTCACGAGACATGGAATACCTGTCTAAATTATTTTTGATCACGACCCGAGATTTCAGCATCAATTTCTGGAGGTCACTTCAAGAATGCCTGTTGGGTTCAAATTTAGATATGGTATGCGTACCATCGAACCAACTAGACGGGCAAAAGCTGAAGAGGACCATTCAAACTCTCGAGGATATGCTGCGTGCTTGTGCAATCGACTTTAGAAAGGGTTGGGTTAACCATTTGCCATTAGTCGAGTTTTCATACAACAATAGCTATCACGCAAGCATCAAGGCCGCACCATTCGAAGCACTTTACGGTCGAAAGTGTCGTTCACCTGTTTGTTGGACTGAAGTTGGAGAAGCTCAAATACTCGCGTCCAGACTAATTCAAGAGACCACTGAGAAAATGTCATTCAGATCAAGCAAAAGAATGCATGCCGCTCGTGCATCGACACAGAAGAGCTTACGGCTGACTTGAAGCGGAAACCATGGATTCCTAAGTCGGGGATAAAGTCATGACTTAAGTGTCTCGCCTTGGAATATGGGTCGTACGTTTGGACAAACGGGGGAAGTTGAAATTAGGTATGTTGTCCTTTTAATGGTGATAGAAAGGGTTGGAGAAGTTGCTTAAAGCTTGAACTTCCATAAGAGTTGAGCGAGTTCATAATACGTTTTCATGGTATCTAATTGAAAAATGTCCATGCCGTGTCGTAACCATTAGCCGTTTCAGTTTGGATGGATTTCATCTGTTGACAAGCTCATTTTGTTGAGGAACCATTAGAAATAGTGGGCCGTGAAGTTAAACGGTTGAAGCGAAGTCGGATACCATTAGTCAAAGTTCGATGGAACTCCAAGAGAGGTCCTGAGTTCACGTGGGAGCGTGAAGACCAGTTCAAAAAGAAATACCCACATCTCTTCATCAAGACCGCACCGTCGTCAAGTGCTGCATTGTAAGCCTTGAGGACATGACTAGTTTTACGGGGAAGTCTAGAACACCTCTGTTTTTCAAGTCATTGACGATATGTTTAACGTCAAACAAATCCGCAATGTACTTTTTGTAATGTTGTGTTTCACTTTAAATCATAAGGATAGGTTAATCGCGTACGCCAAAAATTAGCGTTCAATGTAAACGGGCATCAAACAATTAAATGTTTACATCAATCAAGGGTTATTTAATTATTTTGAGAAAAATTATTAATTTGTTCATTTATTTTTTATCGGATACGTTCTAAGAGTATACGTTTCGCGATAAATTGCGTTTAGGAACTACACGGAGAAACACAAAAATTTCTACGCTTCAACAACATACAACTTATATACCCAATACATAAACGGTTGCAAAAATATTTCTATATATATCTCTTTATAAATGTCGAATTTTGCCATTTTATGCAAGTGTTTCTATATGAAAAATCCCCTTTTCCTTGGTTCAAAGTACTACACCATATTCATAAATGCAACACCATGCCTTTGTTTCTTTGACTTAGACCAAGGAATTCAAGCCCATCCCTCAGGACCTAAAGGACCCATCCATGGAAACCATACCATGTTCCCTTGACTAGATATACACCTTATATACAAGTATCATCTAGTAAGAGAAGTCTTACATAAACACTTAACTAGAAAATCAAACATAACCTCCCTTTTGGCTCTATACATGCTACGGCATAACACAAGCCCCCAACCAAACCCATATAATTTTTTCTACAACCCATACACTCCTATACACATCCATTCTAACGGGTTAAATTTTTCTAAGGGATCCAGCATTGGCTAACCTTTTCCAAGTACTAAAATAAGTAAAAGGAGTTAGGGTTTTGTTAAGAAAACAAGGGTTATTATTTGTGCAAGCTTTGGTTTTGTGGCTAAATAAGGGTTTAGCACTAGCTTATCATCATCATTATACCTCATAAGGTCTATTTTGAACCTTTATGCTTTCATTTTATGAGTTTTTATGTATATAATGTGCTATATAGTGAAATCACCATTAGGAATAACTTGTGACATGAAAATATAATTTTCTTAGTGATTATGATTTTGTGCACGCTTTCTAACATGTTATGATGTTGGGTAATATCTTGAACTAAAAGAAAATATACGTCTTGTACAACTCTCGGTTTAAGTATAAAAAAGTTCATATGTAAACTTGTATTAAAAGTTAAGTTAGAAAGTTTATGATTTATGTAAGTTACTAAACTTGTGATCTTGAATGATCTTGGACAAATATTGAACTTATGGACATTTATTATATGAATAACATATAATATATATAGATATAAAGATTGTGGTAATTGTGAGGTTAAAAAGTATATAAAACATATTTATATGAAATAAAAATTATATAAAAGATTCATTTGGGACAGTAGGTTTTCGAATTCCAAACCAGGGGATTTTTATGTTTTTTATCAAAATAATACAATCACGACGATTCCCGAAAAGGTAAGATACTGTTTAAACGGATTTATTAATACGTAAAGTTACCGTTAAAAACGAGTTTTACGTTAATTAAACGGTAGTTTATAAATTGTCTTTTGTAAAACTTTTATCAAACAGATAGTTTGATATTTTTAATAAATACTACATATTTTTAGGATTCCCAAAATGATAGATTAGTAATTTTTCAATTAATAACGAATGAGTTATGAAATTTCGCGGGAAGGTTTTTTACGGGGAACCCCAATTAAAAACTTTTATAAAACTATTTTTATTAAGTGTTATATTACATGACAGAAGTTTATATTTTGTAAACCTCATAAAATTATAGAACTTTCAATAACTCGAGAACGTACTTGAAGAAATCGATAAAAAACGTGAGCTATAACGAAATAAAAATACGACATTTACGGGTTTTTACGACGACGGAATACGCGATTTTTATAAAACTCACGTCTGATTCGTTTTTCTTTTTTTGTGAACACGTAAAAGTTACTGTTCACCAGTAGGGTCAAAAATATGAAAATGTCAAATTATCGATAACTGTCCTTAAGACGAAAGATGGGCATAGAAACGTCAATATCGGGCTTAAAACGCAAAACGTTATGCTAGTTTTACTAAAACAGGTAATTATAAAAAGTTTTTTACTTATTAACGTTTAATTTTACCAAAGACTATTAGTTGGTGATTGAGCTTATATAGAATATTATGTGGTTATCGAAGTAACTATATTACTAGGGAGTTTCATAATGAGGCCTCTTCGGATGGCTCGTATCGAGATGTTGTTGGATTGTTACGATTTAAAGTGTTCTAACTCATAGAGTCATGTCATGACCTCTTTAATTATGATAGCTTTACCGAACGATTGCACCGATTGTAACAACTATAGGATTAATATTCAATGTTTATCAATTAAAGTACTCGGTTACTATACGGCATCTGATTATTTAGGTTGCATTCGGATCTTTTTACGTGTCCCGCATTATCATGCGATTTTTGGATTATCCGAATCAAGGTGAGTCATAGCCCCAGTTTTACATGCTTTTGTTTTTATAAAGTTTTTGGGGTTGATAAAATCTTGCAATTTTTATAACTGGACACAATGTGGTTAAAGTTTTTTATATTATGATTACATGTTGCCTAGGTAGCGGATTAACCCAATCTGAGCCCCTCTATTTATCATTAACTGTTTAATTACGAGCCGCGAATGTTATGGTTAGATTCTATTGGGTATTTTGACAACCCGTGTTAGGGTGATTAGCTATAACTGAAACACATGAACGTTTATACCATGCTCGATTATTAGGATGTTGGGGCGTCTAGGAACTTTCACTTACGGGAAATGGAGGCCATTAATTTGGTACTCACATACGTCAGCTTCAGTGTCATGAGCTTTGTAGTAGCAACGTAATTACATTATATATGATGTCTGCATTGATTGAATTATCATACATCTTGGGAGATATTGTGGTCCTTACAATATATGATTTATCAAACATATGAATTCCACCAACATTATTGTGACGTTTTTAAAGCTAAATGTTTTTCAGGGAGAATCAAAAGCGAGGTGCGCAAGGGATACATTGGTGTTTTCATTTGGGATGTCATGCATTAAAGATTTTGTCGCATTTCATTTTATGGGCTGAAAATCTTTGTATTTTGATTAAGTGAACAAGTTAAGCTTCGGGCTTATGTAACAATTACTTTGTTAAATCCAATGTATCGTTTTCAAACGACTTTTTGGTCGTTCTATATATATCTTGTGTTATTGATCTAAGAAGTAACACGCCCCGGACTCATATTCCGCTGCGACCCAATTTGTGGGTGTTACAATTTTGGTAACTACAAATCAACAATTGAGACCATCTAGGCTCAATTTCCTTTAACATGGCGAGTGGCACAAGTTCTAACTCCATATGGTTGATTTTAAATGAAATTCCTAAAATGACCCATTTTTCACAAAACTTGTTGTCCTGATTTTATATATGGATAACTTGACCGAACTCGACTTCATAGCATCAAAACTTACAGAATTTGTTCCTAAAATATATACTTCAATATCAAATGCACACTTGGTCTAAGGGAACCGTAGAACCTTTATTTATGGGTTTTTGCCAAACACTAGTTTTGACCCATTTTAACCAAAACAATAACTTATTACTTTGACCCGCTTTGAAAAAAAAAATAAAGCTACAACAAGACATCACTACACTTCATATTTATTTGAGTATTTCGGATGAAACAATCAAGTTGCCAATCTCACTTTAATGTGTATAATTTTTATGACGATATTTGTCAAAACACTTATCTAGCATACTTAGTCTTCTTCTCAAGGTTTTACTAAGTAATTGAGATGATCTATGATTTTGATCTATCATATGCAAACAAAGATATATATGTCTATATGAGGAGCACAAGACCTAACATAAGCCCTATTGTGCGAAAACATAAAAATAATAAACAAATGAGCAAATATGCCAAACAAGACGCAAAAATAAGATGTAAACAAAGAAAATAAGTAGTCATATATCACATCACACATCAAGTCATTAATTTTACTAATAAGAGATACCGAAACATTTACAAAAAAAATATTTTTGACAAAATTATGAGTTAAAACCAAACCTACCCCTTTTGAAAGTTATACTGTATCTTTTATAGAATCAAAATTGACATACTCAAAGCAAAGGAAAATACTATGGACAAGGTTGACATTTATGTTTCCACAAATAAGCAGCTCAAATGTAATAAGAGGATAAACATACAATCCAATATATACAAGCAATGAAAACCTTAGAACGACCTAATAATAATCATATCTATACGAAACAGTCGTTTCGCTTGTGTTGAATAGGGACGATGTATACCAAGCTTGATTAGTGACCAAATTACTTTTATTTTCGCAAAAAGGGACTGTTATCTCACAATTTTCGAAAGAATACACATACCCTCATTCTGCCGCCGACTTGCAAAAGTTTGCAGTTTCCATGTTAATATGTAATTTGAATTTTAGACCACTTTATAGTTATTGAAATTCGACCTTACGTATAGACTTGAGTATTCTAGATTGTTTTAACCTATTTTTATTATTGAAAGTAGGCTCAATTAGCTTGAAACGGTTAGGTATGGCACGAACTTGTACGATTTATGGTTAATGTTTTTACAGACACTTTTGAAGGGATCAAATTTTTGCAAAGCGTGTACGTTTAGATTACTCGGGCTGGGCCTATTCTGAGCTCCTTGAATGGAAACCGCTGTTATCGAAACAGAACATCCGATCTGACTACGAAGTTTTCATAAAATGCTTATTTTGACCCGACAAAAAGATTTAAACAATTGGTAGGCTTTATATACAGATTTTAGACATTTTGTCAAGCTTTGTTATTAACTACGACTATTCAACACATTAGAAGATTGTTTCTAAGAATAAAATAACGACTATACATTTCATATTATGTCACGACGCGCGCGCAGCGCTGTGTTTGATTAACGGATCCGTACTCGGTTTGAAAAAACCCATTAGGTTTTGAGAACAATAGGAACCACAAGGCTCTGATTACCATATTGTGGAAAAAACGTAGAGGGGTGGGGCGGTTGAATAACGTTTCCGATTACACATTTAAAACTTTTTATCCATATATCCGAACAATCGCGAATTATTATGAAATGAAAAGTATTGATTATAGTCTATGAATATATGTAAAATGGAAGCATATATATAGTAGTTGTCACAACACAATTCATAACATATATCCACAACATAAACATAATTAACGAGTAAAAGAGATAGTGATATGTAATAGAGAAAGCAAACAAACGCGATGATTTTTAGTGGTTCGGTCCGAGCTCCTCTCCGCCTACTCAACCTCCCCGAGTACCCAACTCGAGGAGTAACTTCACTAGATCAACAAACTCACTTTCTCGGCGGAAGAAAGAAAGAAAAATTACACAACTTCGCTTACCCACTTTATCTGGATACATAAAGCTAATATTACGAGTCCTATACACCGGAGAACCAACCATACGATCGCTTATACTTTATCTGGTACAAAGTTAAATACCGGGTTCTTACACAAAGGGTAGAACCAACCCAAACTCGTTATGTTTTATGGCCCAACATAACAGACCTTGTGTTTTATGGCACAAACCATTTAAAACATCTTGTCTTAAATCTCAATTGATACAGATGAGGATATACATATGAGCATAGAATGATGATCCACGGACCCAAGTGTGTCTAATGGATATGAATGGCCTAATACTTAAATTATACCTTCTTATTGTGAGAAGCCTTTTAAATGGATGTAGATTGATGAGACTCTCAAATCTTTCTTGTGATTTTCATATGGGTATGTTTGGGGTGGATGGAAAATGGGCAAGATCTCAGGCTTGCTTTGGTTGGATAATCATAAGAGTATGCTTACACAAGAATTGAATGTTAGAAACATTATGATCACATGAGAATGAGGGTGTTTAATGACTATTGCTACTGATCTAAATGAGTAAGAAATGCAGAGAAAATGTGTGTGAAAGGTGTTCTTAAATGGTGAGAAGTAGCTTGGTATTTATAGGCTAAAAATCCACTATAGCCCGGTTCTGCCAGTGCTATTGAAGAAGGGAACCGGCAGCCCAAAAGCATAAGTCTGGACTCTGCGCCTTACCAGTCATTAGAATCTCATAAGTTTATATTTGCACAATTTCTTGAAAGGATTCATATGTAATATTGGTGGATTTTATTAGATTTGCGTAAGATATTTAAAGACTATGCGAGTGATCGAGCTCGCGGATGAGGGTACAATTTTATAAGATTTTCCTTTTAAAGAAATGTGTTTAAGTAAAATATGTATATACTTAAAAAGTAAGTTACTTGTGTTTAAAAATATGCAAAGTATGAAATGAGGTTTGATCATAATGCAACATAACAAACATGTACGAACCTGTGTTGTAACATACGAGGATACGAGACGTCGATAGATGTTGATGTATGTTGAGACGAAATATGATTACGAGTAACTTGTACATTAACGATATGTATTACAGTCAAAAAATTTTGTCATTATCAAACTAAACGAGAATTATGTAGATTAAATACCGTAATATTTGCCACTAACATGTTTCCTAGGGACCGGGCGTGACTCATGTAGTTTGGATGCTTCACTTTTGCGCATAGGTGTGATGCATGCTATTTGTCCACCCTTGTAGGAGGACAGTAGAATATTATTTAGCGGTAGAAGTGATGAAATTTCGGGACGAAATCCTTAAGTAGGCGAGACTGGACGCACGCCGTGATTTGACTGGTGTAGCTTTACGCGCGCTCGCATAGGCATATGTTTCATTTTTTGGGATGTAATGTGGTGTGCTATGTGTTTATTATGTGTGCTCTAAGTGGTTTTTTAGTATGTGCTTAAGATCTTTTTGAGTTGTTATGCGGCATCTCATTTCTTGATCATGTTGGGGAAGCGATTGGTATTTCTTTTTGTTCACATAGCGGTGATAATAAATATGATTGGCGCGTTGTTTGTATATTGCTAAGTTCAAATATTGGATTATTATTGGATTAAGCATTTGATGGAAAAAATGTGTCTTATTAGAAGAGAGGTTAAGTGAGTGAAATTGGATGTTTGTGGTAAATTTCTAAAAATAGAAAGTTAAATTTTGAAATGAAAGTTATTTTTAGAAAATGTAGTAAGTAGCGTTTATGTAAAAAGGTTTACTTAAATTAGCTTAGGTTTTTATAAAAACTTAAGGTAATGTAAGTAATAATGTAATTAATAAATTTAATAAAATAAAAATAAAATAAATGTATGTATGTATATTATGTTAGGGGGGGGGGGGGAATTTCGGTCCAAAAAAAAAGAAGAGAAAGAAGGACAAAAAAAGGAAAAATAAAAGGTTATTATCTAAAACATAGTCTAAGTGATTAGGATTAGGAGTCTTAGGATAACCCCTAGGTCAAGAAAACATTATTTCTTCCCCCTCAACCCTTATACAGCCGAAATTATCCCTCCCCCTAAACCCTTGGTGTCGATTTTAATGGTGGATCCAAGAACCCCCAAGAATTGTTGTTAGGTGCTAGCATCCAAGGTAAGTATGTTCATCCTAGCTTGTTTTTATTATCATGATAACCTAATTATGATGGATCATTTATGGTTTAATACTTTTGTAATTAAATGTTGTATATGATCATGCTAGTGTGTTTGTGGTTTAATTAGGATCATAATGGTGCAATCGGTATGTTAGGGTTTACGTTAAAACTTGATTTAGGGTTGAGCAGAATTTTGGGTCTTGTTCAACGACTGATATCTTGATGATAAAAATGAGTATTGATATGTTTCTTGAGTCTATGAATAAGCCAAAAGGGTCTGATTTCCAAAAAATCAGGCCTCAAAGGTTTTTAAGGTCGGGAAGTCATTCAAATAATTTTTGTAAGAAAAATGGTCAAAACAGTAAATATGGGTCAAAAATAGGTCATGTTTGAGAGGGTAAAACCTATAATTAAAAATGTAATTAAGCTTAGACCTTCTACACTAGTTAAGTTCTATATGTTTATTAACCTCACACCAATTTTTAGCCTCTGATTAGTTGTCTAAGTATAGTTAGCAAGGTCAAACATTTTAGTGTGCAATGAGATCCGAATTGGAACAGTTTTGAAGTTGGATTTTATTTGCGGTAGTTTCACATGTAATTAATACTTAGGAATCACAAGGTAGTTAATAAACTTATAAATGAACTTAGATGATTTTTAGTATGAATTATGGAGGTCAGCAAGTGAGGTTTTTAAGTACGTAAAGATACACTAAAATTTTGCAATTCTGAATAAACTATAAGTAGCTAGTGTAAGGTGTTAATGAGGTGGTTAAGGTTGGGCATGGTGTCGGGGTGACCCATGATGGTTAACCAAACCCTTATACATCCATCATATGTGTGTTACATGAACTAGACCTTTTCGCTTGGTCGCGTGTAACCGTGTTTATTTATTTGTATAGTGCGTGATAGGAATTGGAAGCTGCGTTTTGAGCATTCAGGTGAGTTTCATAGCCCCTCTTTTCTTATGATTTATTAGGGTGGAAATGATGCAAAGTGTTTGGAAATGTTTTGATTACTGTGATA
The DNA here is from genome assembly GCA_026074375.1 of Tanacetum coccineum. Taxonomy (NCBI): domain Eukaryota; kingdom Viridiplantae; phylum Streptophyta; class Magnoliopsida; order Asterales; family Asteraceae; genus Tanacetum; species Tanacetum coccineum. The sequence goes on from BQNB010002728.1 coordinate 101,149, forward strand.
ATGTGTTGTCAAAGATGCATGGACTATACGTGACTATTGTATGTTGTGTGCTACATGTTTTGTGATGTGATATTGAGAATTGCGAACTAAGTCAGGGGGATCACCTGCGGGTATCCATGGCCTGTTTAGTGGATGGTATTGTGGCCTAGCGAGCAGGAAGGTTACTTTGGGAGTATCCATGGCCTGGGCTAAGGGGGTAACCACAGGGACCTTGGTACGATATGAGACGTCTTGTGGTCGTTTGCTGGGTATTTGTGTGATTGATTGGATTTGCATGTTAGCCTGTATGATAGTTCATTTATTGTCCTGCAATGTTTTCTTTATTATCACAGTAATTTACAGTTGGATTTGATTATCGTGTCTTAAACCTATGACTCTCACCAATATTATGTTGACGTTTTAAGCATCATTTTCAGGTAATCTTCTTGAGGATAAGGAAGTTAGGAGGAGTGGCTAGTGAGACCGTAGGCATTGCATGCGGAGTCTAACTCTTAGAGTTTTTATTTTTTTGGCATTTGAATTGTTTGCTATTTGATTATTTATTAGATGTTTAGACTTTTGGATTATGTATCCTTGTGGTATAACTTTGCTATCGTAATGCAAGACTCCTTTATCATTTGTTAGATATTGTCATGACACATTGTGTCTTATTAGTTTATATATTTTATTTAGTTCTCTCTATTGTTGACACCATTGTGTTGTGATGATATCTATGATGTTACTCCTCGTATTTTCGCCTAGGCGGGGTGTGACAGATTGGTATCAGAGCCTTTAGTTATATAGAAGTAGGTCGTTGAGATTAGACTATAACCTAGGAGTCCTTCATGTAGATGCATGTAGGGCTTAAGTGTTTAATGTTATAACTGCTATGCCTCCCCTCTATTTTTGCATAGCTTATATATCTCGTATTTTGCTAAGTTGTTATTTTAGTTATTTTGCCTACCATTATCTGATATGATATGTATTACTTTCTTAGTATTTTAGCTATGTTTTTCCCCTACCCGTAAGAAGTCTCGTTGGGGAACCGTTTTCCCAACTGGACTTAAGCGTTATAAGGAGCCTCTTGTGGAACCGAAAGAGATAGGATAGTTGATCGTTTGTCGGATGCGCGTAATAGGGCTGGACCGCGGAGTCGGGTGATTCTTGCGGAGGCAAAGTTAAACCCATGTGAGGCCCAACATAAGTTTATCCCGTCCTTTATCTCGTCATGTTGCTATTGATTATTATTTTCGGATATTTCGTATTTTGGGAGTCGTTGCGAGACTTTCGTTCCTTTATGTCGTTTCGATTTTATTTTGATATAAGTAATTAGTTATTTGATGGAATATACTTTATGTGTTAAGTTGGAGTGGTTTAAGATGTGCAATGTGGAATATGTGCTTATATGTGAATTATGATTAAAATGGGTAGTCTTGGAAGTAAGTACACGTGTGAAAGGAGGCACTTATAATTATGGTGGCCAACATAATTATAAAGGCATCACACACGTAGACTTGTGACCATGATTGCATTTATTTGTGTTTGGTTGTAAGGTGGTAGTGTAATATGTTTTTTTTATATATGTGTATTCATGATAAGGATGGTGGTATGGGTAGAGAATTATTCTCTTACCCTAATTGGAGGATATGTTAAGTTGAGTTGTATAGATAGTAAGTTTCCCTTCTATCTAGTATTTGCGGATACCTAGTATTGCTATTATAGAGGTTGCTCGTTTGCTCGGTTGTTTGTTCGGATTTCCTAAGTCTAAGCTTAGCATCCCTTCATCGTACTTTGTTAGTAAGGATACCCGATTTTTCCTATTCGACGTCTCAATGTATATTGGTTGTTCGGAATCTGCTCTTTCGGATATAGGCGCGTTTTGTTAGTTCTTTCTGATTGTATTGATATCTATATGAGTATCCAAAGGTTTTTTTAAGCACTAATTGGTCTAACTATGAGTGTGGATCATTACTTCCCTTATTTTTACACCCTTGGTTTGTTTTTTTTTTTCGGGTCAACCGTGGCGACTCTTTGATTAGTATCGATTGCTTTTAAGGTCTTGCTCTATTGATCATTATTTTAGATAAGAACCTTACGTTTACCTTTTGGGTACGTAACGGGCTATGCATGAGTTTTCTTGTTACGAGTTCTTTAGATTTGATGTTGAGTATATGGTTCCATGTATTTTCTTTCGTTTTCTCAAACAATAGGTATTGTGTTGGGCCCTGTACAGTAAGTTGTATGATCTTTTTGGTATTTTGGTGTCCTTTGTTGGTAACATATTTTATAATTGATGTCTAATTATAAAACCATTTGGAAAGTATTGTGTTGGTGTTTGAGAAAACTGTGTATAATAGATCTTTGTAAATAGATTATATTTTCTATCATAAAAAGCAGGTTTAAGTGATTCATAGTGGTAAGTACGACTACACAATTTAGATAATCATCTCTAGATTTTTATGACACAACTAGAATGAAATTTTCAGATTACAATTAAAACATTTTCATTATTATTTAAAGTTTTTAACTTAAAGTGACTTCTTAATTTAAATTGATTTTTATAAAAACATTATTTATTTGGTCTTGCGGGGTAAAAGTCGATAATTTGGTTAGAATTCCGTATTTCGTATTTACATTTTTTATGTGTTCATTTTGTCGTGGTACGCTGTCGATTTTCTTTTCGTTTGCGCTTTCACTCAGTGCATTACGTATCTCTCTTTCAAAGGGATTCTTGGTCCAAATTTGACTCTACGTCTATTTGCGTATTGTGGGAATCTTTCCTATATACATTCTAGCTTTGACTCGATATTGTTTGTTATCTATTTGATTGTTCGTATCCTTGAGTTCGTTGTGGATTTACCGTTGTGTCGTGGAAGCTTTGATGTGATTGTGAGAATAGACTGGTTGTCAAGAGGAAGTTTGTGAATAATTATGTCATGAGAAGGTGGTTAGGATACCGTTGGAAGGTGATGAGATACTTCAGGGTTCATGGTGAACGTACTCAAGGAGTCATGAAAACCTTAATGAACACAAAGGTAGATGAACCAAAATTGAGTGATATTTCTGTCGTATGCGATTTTATTTATGTGTTTCCGGAAGATTTTTCGATGACTACTACGACGACAAGTTGAGTTCCGCATAGATTTGGTTCATGGAGCGACGCCAGTCGCAAAGTCTCCATATCGTCTAGCACCCTCGGAAATGCAAGAATTGTCTAAACAACTTCGAGCAGTTGCAGACAGGGTTTCATACAACCTTAGTCATTTTTCCGTGAGGAGCACCATGTGTTATTCATGAAGAAGACAGGATGGTTCTTTTTGCATGTGTATTTATTTGATCATAAGGTTTTGAACAATTTAACTATTAACCGTTTATCTCTTCTCCTTAGGATTGATGACTTGTTTGATCAGTTACGAGGAGCGTGTCCTTTCTTAAAGATAGATTTTCGGTTAGGTTGTCATCAGCTACGAGTGCATGAGGATTGTCACACCCCGTAAATTCCCGGTTAGTATTCCGACTCACTCCGGTCATCTACTTTAAATTTTATTCGTTACGTTTAAATCTGACAGTTTACCGAGGAACTAAACTGCGTAAAAACTGAGAAACGTCACCGGACGCGTTCCGGCATCGGTTATAAATTAATTTAGGCATTATATGTGTTATATTAGCTTTCCTGAGTGTTTCGTGATTTTTAATCACTTCCGATATTAATTTTAGGGTTTTATCCTTTAAATTACGTTTTTCGCGTTTTAGACCAAACGGAACCCCGGAAACTCAAAATCTTTTCGTGTAAACTCAAGTTATCGATAATATTATACCCTAAGCCTAAAAATTTCGTTCATCTCTTTTTCCCTAGCCAAATGTGGCGCCTAAACCACAACAACATGTATACTTGAACTCTAAATTAAAGATTTGGCATCTTATTTTGAAAGCCTCACCCATGTGTGCATGTTAGATGAGAAAATGACACTTTTGTTGCCTTGTAATTTGCATGCATGCAAGACTCTTACACATCACATGCTACTTACACCTTTGACTCCATTTTGACCAACTAGAAAAGATGTTATACATAATGTGAGCCAAGATAACAAAATTTGAACCATCATGGTCCTTGTGAGCCATGTTTGGCCGAACCACATAACACACACACTCTTGGTGTGTGTTGGCCACTTGTGTGCACATTTAACCCTAAAACCCTAGCATTTGGACTATAAATACATCACATTCTCATCATCTAGGGTTCATTTCATTTTTAAGTCTTCAACAAAAATCTTTTCTCTCCCTCCCCTCTTTGCTTGCTCATGGCACACCTTTAGCACACAATCACATCCATAACTTTTGATTTCTAGCAAGATCCAAGTATTTAAAGTTCATTCCTAGTTATATCTAAGGTAGATCCAAGTGTTGGTTAGTTATTTTTCAAGAATTTCAAGAATTATAAAGTTAGGGTTTCAAGATTTATTTGGGGTTTTTGAAGATCTATAAATCTTGGGTTTAGATCTAGTGTTTTTGTAGGAACTCCGATTAATACTTCCACTTCATAACCCGAACCACGAAAACAAGAAAAGAGATAGAGAGAGGCGAAATGTAGAGAGAGAGAAGTGAGAGAGTTGAGAGAGAAAAGAAAAAATTTTTGTGGTATTTATAAAAAACTAGATATTTTGTAAAAATAAAATATCCTATTTATATATTTAGATATTTAGTTAAAAAATAATTTTTTTAATAGATATTTCTAAATATATATATATACCCCCTACACATTTAATGATGACGCGCGGGATATGCTTAACTAGGACCCGGGCTAGGGGTTTTGCTTTGGGATTAAAACCCGAAAACATCTACGATATTAGATCTAAACTATCGAGGGGGGGCCACGATTTCCCGATATTTTCCTGTTACACATTAACTAATTAAAGACCGAAGCTCACATCGTAAGATTGTGACCGAGCTTCACTTGTTCGACTCAATAATTTGCGGCTAACAATCTCCCCCGACAGGTGAGGTCTTGAACACCTGGCGATTACGAACTTCCTTTATGGACTCAATAAAATTGAGGCTAACAATCTCCCCGAAGTGTAGTCATGATGACACTTCTTCATGAGATTAGTGAGATTGCCTTTGTCATTTAAGCTCATGTCTGTTCTTGGTCTTTGTCTTCGTGGTATGTTGTAGGCTTGTTTCCTTCATGCTTTTGCTGATCTGGAATTTAAAGCCTTTGTAATTGTTTTATGTTTTGCCATCCTTGCGATCTTTTGTTTTTGACCAACATGCTCATACTTTTGCATTATCTTGAAAGCTTCAAATCAGAGTTAGCGGAAGTCTTTGTCTTTGCAAGTCTTTGTAGGGGCTCATCAATGACCAGATCAGCAGCTAAAACGGGCGATTCGGAGCCCTTCGGGTCCGAATCGGCTTAAGTATAAAACACGAAAGTTGTCCGGAATGAGATTTTACTATAACGTTGGCAACCGCTTAGCCTAAAAGTAAAAAACGAGAGACATTTTTACCACAAATCGGAAAAATAGATTTTTAAGAAAACACTCTAAATAATGTTGCTGATTGGAATGATAAAAGGGGGTTTCGGGCACTTTCGGACGATTTTGGATGTTTTAAATACAAGCGAAACATATAGAAATGTTAGGTTCATTAGTTTAGAGAACTAGAATTGTCTGAAGGTTAATTGGGATGACGGACCATAATAAAAAGTAGGATTATAAAAAATGGTACGATATTTGACATTTAGACGATTTAAACATAAGGTTAGGCGATTTAGAATTATTTAAAACGATTGGTAAAATATGAAACTTAAGAAAAATCAGGGGACGCTATTTAACGTTATAGAAACTAAAAGTTTTCTAAAAGGAATTTGTTCTAAAAATAGTAACTTTTTTAGGGTGTCGGATTATAACAAAGAACCAATGGTAAAGTTTCAAAGTCTTTTATTACTAAAACGCAAACACACTTGGATGCTTTAAATGATGAACATGGATGCTTTACTTGTTTCTTTGATAAATGCTAAGTCATACCCATACTTACTCTAGGTCGCGGCTAGACCTCCTTATATCTTCATCATTTGTTGTGGTTATCGCTTACCCTTGCTAAGGTGAGTTCATAGCCCCACATTTTTTTACTGAATTTACAAAACGCTGTTTTCTTGGGGTGAGAAACACTGTTTGCTTTTAATTGGACACAGTTCTTTACCGCTAGTTTTACGTGTTTATGTAGTTGCATAAGTTGCTTACAAAATTACTACGCCCAATTTTCATGGAACTTGTTAGTTTCTAGGACCGGAGGACCGCTTTGAGGGAGCGCGATGGGGGAATAGATAGATCTATTGGGACTTATTTTCCCTATCCGCTTTGGTTTCCACTTAACGAAGAACCAACGAGATATTGTCATTTCGATTGTACACTTATGGTGTCTTTGGTTTGGGGACACCGGTATTTTTCTAGGGCAGGATATACTATGCGACGGATTTGTAGCATTGACCCCTAATTGTGTTGATTAATTAGCTTCAGTGTCATGAGCTTAGTGCAACAGTAAATACTTTTATGTGATGCTGTATTTGTTATAGTAGTCACATACGTTTTGAAATCTTGTGGTCCACTCTTGTATAAACTTAAACCTATGAATTCACCAACATTATGTTGACGTTTTAAACATGTTTTCTCAGGTGCTTAGCTTGGATTGATTTTGATGCTATGTGGAGTCTATGTGCTATGTGACTTCGCCAATTTCAAGACTTATCTATTATTTACTCGCTGTCATTATCAAAACTTTTTTATGCTTTCGCTACTTTTAACTTAATTATTATGGATTGTAAAACTTAAATCTATTTTTTTATGCAACGAGTAAACTTTTTCAAACGCCCATAATTAGTGGTCGTTCTTTATTGCTTTGTGATCGGATTGTTATGACGTCACGCCCTCGGGACTCGTATTTGTCTTAGGCCCCGTTTGGAGGTGTGACAGATTGGTAATCAGAGCCAAGGTTATAGAGAACCTGGTAGTATATCTAGGTCTGGTATATAACCAGTATGTGATCTATGTGCCCCTATTTGTGCTTACTGTTGGTCTACCTTGCTGCATGCTATATATGAGATTACTTTATTATATTACGTAAGAGTATTACTATTGCCATATTTAATTTGCCATTCATTTTAGCATTTCTTTATGCCTTGCATGGTTTCATATAAAGGAGATTTATATAAACTTTTGCTTGTGCATATTATGGCAGCTTCAGCTATCATTATTTCCTTTGATTCTTCGGATGAGAGTGTGGGATCACCGCCCTCTCGGGTTATTCTTTTTGGTGATATCCCTACTGTTATTCCTTCTACTTCAGTGGTTGCTCCAGAGACTTCTACTATTGCTCCTGTTATTTCTTCTGCCGCTCCTGTGGTTGAGACGACTCTTGTCGCTTCACCCACTGGATTGTGTGGCTTGGTTCCTTATACGGGTTCCGATTCTGATTCACCAGATGAGGTGTCTTCACCAGAGCACATTTCCCCGCTACCAGCTATTTCACCATTCATATGCACCGATTCTTCTGAGGCTCCTGATTCTTCTGATGGACCACCATCGCAGGACCCTTATGTTGCTACCGTTGCTCGTTGGAGGAGCAGGGTAACAGCACGTCCATCATCATCTCATGAGTTTCCTATTGCTCCTGTTACTGCCCCGCCCGGGATTCGTCGACGATCAGCGACTCTTATCCGACCCGGGGAGGCTATTCCTTTTGGTCGACCTTACCGCACCCATCTCAACGGGCCGCGTAAGTTGTTGACTGCAAGGAAGAGAGTTAGACCTTTGCCAGCTCGCAGATTAGCATCGAGGCATGCATCACCTCGCTCTCCAGATCATCACTCATCTTCTTCCAGTTCATCTTCGGATTCTTCGCCAGTTCATTCTTTGGGATTGGATGCGCCAGATCAGGCTCATTCGGGATCTTCGACTAGAGATGTATCACCTAGAGTGCGTTACCCTCCGAGGAGAGCACCACGACGGAGTGAGGCATACCGTCGTTGGTGTGCTGCTCCACTATCTACTTTGTACCCACCGACTACATCAGAGTCATCATCAGGAGATTCATCAGAGAGACCCATGCATTCATCTCCACATTCTGCAGGACCATCTCGTAAGAGATGTAGATCACCGGTTGATTCAGTATCATTATCCATGCCAGTTACGGGATCATTAGCCCCTACCCGTGCTGATCACTTACCACCTCGTAAGAGGTTCAGAGATTCATATTCATCGGAGGCTAGTTTAGAAGAGGATGCTGAGGTTGATCTTACAGGGACTGAGGTTGATATGGGGTTAGGTATTGGTGATGGGGAAGTGGTTGGAGATCGTGTTGGGATTGACCATAGAGATGCCACAGATGACACAGAGGAGTATGAGGCTGACGCCAGCACTGGAGGTATGGCTGAGGCAGGTACCGACCCTATGATTGCACCGTTAGTTGAGGAGGAGGTTGTAGAGCCAGCTGGAGAGGGTTCTCCTGACTTGCTTGTTACTAGGGACGGCATTGATAGGATTGTTGGGATCGAGACTGCTCAGGGACGGTTGGAGGCCGATCAGTTGATAGCTAGTGGAGACAGGGCTAGGATGGCTGAGGCGATCTATAGTTTGAGGTTGGAGAACCTCAAGATTCGTGCTATGTTGGATATTGAGAGGGATCGTGTGAGTAGCCTTCGTCTTCATATGTCACTTTCACAGGAGGAGTTTCGTCAGGTTCGTAGGGATCGTGATGATGCTCGAGGGAGACTTAGGAGGTTGGAGTCATATCTTGGGAGGCGTTTCGGCTATCGTCCATAGTCTAGTTGCATCCTGATCACGTAGGACATTAGACCAATGGTTAGGTCTAGGTATTAGCAGTAAATAATTGTGAATCATGAACCTATTTTGGATTTGGGTTGTAATCGAATTATGCTTTTATTTATGAAATGAAAAGCTTGTTTTGGATTCTCTCGCTTATTAATTATATTGTTATTTATTTCTTGCAAAACGTGTTTCAATTATATTTTACTATCATATCATGTATTACATTATCATTTCCCGATTTGAGTATTCGTTTAAAAATCTCAACAATGGGTGTGTGTCTTGTATGTAGAACAATGACAAACACTCCGTTCTGGAATGACCCACGCCGCAATTGAAGAAATGATCAATCAACGTGTGAACGCAGCTCTAGAAGCTCATCAGGTTAACCAAAATCTTGCACTTGGGAACAACAATGGAAATGGTAATGGAAATGGTAATGGTGGTGACAACGGAAATGGTAACGGAAATGGAAATGGTGATGGCAATGGAAATGGTAATGGAAATGGAGATGGAAATGGAAACCACGGAGGTGACAACGTACGGTAAGAAAACCCCAATATGAATGGAGGAGGCGTAGGTTGTTTGCCGTGATATGTACTTACCAGATTTCATGAAGTGTCACCAACGATTTAAAAGGAACTGAAGGAAGTGGTTGGTCAGATAAGGTGGAAGAGAAGACGGAGACAGTGTTTTTCACATCATCAACTGTCCTGAGAAAATCACGTGAGTATGCAACTGTACTGCTCGACAGTGCACTAACCTGGTGGAACTCTCACAAGAGGACCATCGGAACTGATGCTGCATACGCTTTATCATGGAGAGAGCCTGATGAACTGATGACTGAGTGTATATAGCCCATAAAATGAGATCCAAAAGATGGGAAACCGATAGTGGAATCTGTCGTGAAAAACAATTGACATTGCTAGTTGACACTCAGAGGGTTCCAGGAACTCACCATGATGATCAACCAAAATGGTTTCCCCGAGGAGGAAGATCGGGTGAGAAATTCATTGGGAGGTCTTCCGATAACAGCCAAGGAATGTGATTGCTGCAGAACCACAAGACTACAAGATGCTTGTTCGAGATTGCCACATTTGATTGAAAAAAGTTGAAGGGTTATGCTGTGAGAAATGCAGAGAACAAGAGAAGATTGGAAAACAACTATGGAAACAACCGTGGGCAACAACCACCCCACAAACGATAGAATACTGGGGGACAGAATGTTGCTAGAGCCTATGTGGTCGGTAACAATAAGGAAAAGAAATACGAAGGTACCTTTCCACTCTGCAACAAGTGTAAGTTTCATCACGTAGGCCCTTGCACTGTAAGATGTGGGAAGTGCAACAAGGTTGGACACTTGACCAGAAATTGCAGGGTTACAAATCCCACTACCCCCACCCAGAGAGACCAAATAGTGAATCAGAAGGTTGTGACCTGTTTTGAGTGTGGAGCACAAGGGCATTACAGGAATGATTGCCCCAAGATCAAGAACTGAAACCGTGGAAACAAAGCAAGAGTTCCTGATGCAAGCGGCAGAGCATATGCACTAGGAGGAGGTGACGTAAAACCATGTTCCAACACTGTTACGGGTACGTTCATTCTCAACAATCATCATGCTTATATGTTATTTGATTCTGGCGCCGATAGAAGTTTCGTATCAAATACTTTTAGTGCATTGCTAGACATCACACCCTATGCCTTAGACGTTAGTTACGCAGTCAAACTAGCTGACAAAAGGACTTCAGAAACCAACACTGTGTTTATGGGCTGTACATTAGGATTGTTAGGACATCCATTTAATATCGACCTGATGCCAATAGAATTGGGTAGTTTCGACGTTATCATCGGCATGGATTGGTTAGCAAAGAATCATGCAGTGATTGTCTGTGACGAGAAGATAGTGCGTATTCCTTATGGAAATGAAATTCTGATCGTTCAAGGAGACAAAGGTGACAAGGAGAAGAAATCGAAGTTGAGCATTATATCATGTGAAAAGGTCCAGAAGTATATGGAGAAAGGCTGTCAACTATTTCTGGCACAGATTACGGTGAAGGAAAACAAAGACAAGTCGGAGGAGAAGCGACTTGAAGACGTGCCGACTGTACGGGACTTTCCAGAAGTTTTTCCAGAAGACTTACCTGGACTACCACCCACACGACAAGTCGAATTCCAAATTGACTTAGTCCCAGGTGCTGCACCTGTAGCACGAGCCCCGTATAGATTAGCACCGTCGGAGATGGAAGAATTGTCTACTCAACTACAAGAACTTTCTGACAAGGGATTTATAAGGCCAAGTTCCTCACCCTGGGGAGCTCCGGTTTTGTTTGTCAAAAAGAAGGACGGCTCTTTCCGAATGTGTATCGATTATCGTGAACTTAACAAGCTTACTGTGAAGAATCGATACCCACTTCCAAGAATCGACGACTTGTTTGATCAATTGCAAGGATCAAGTGTGTACTCAAAGATCGACTTGAGGTCTGGCTACCACCAACTCAGAGTTCGTGATGAGGATATCCCAAAGACGGCGTTTAGAACTCGCTATGGCCATTACGAGTTCCAAGTGATGCCATTCGGGTTGACTAACGCGCCGGCAGTGTTCATGGATTTGATGAACCGGGTATGTAGACCATACCTAGATAAATTTGTGATCGTGTTCATCGATGACATCTTGATCTACTCTAAGACCAAGGAAGAACATGATGTACATCTTAGACTAATTTTGGAGTTGCTCAAGAAGGAAGAATTGTACGCCAAGTTCTCAAAGTGTGACTTTTGGCTATCGAAGGTACAATTTCTTGGACACGTGATTGATAGCAAAGGCATTCACGTTGATCCTGCGAAGATTGAGTCAATCAAGGATTGGGAATCACCCAAGACTCCAACTGAAATTCGCCAATTTCTAGGTCTTGCCGGTTACTACCGACGATTTATCGAAGGATTCTCCAAGATTTCCAAGCCTATGACGAAGCTGACTCAGAAAAGTGTAAAGTTTAATTGGGGTGAAAAGGAGGAAACTGCTTTCCAGACATTGAAGCAAAAGTTGTGTAGTGCACCAATTGGGCATGCCCCGAAAGGAGTGAAAACTTCCGTAGTATATTGTGATTGCTTATTTCTCATAAGGGATTAAGCGCAATGTTGATGTAGAAAGAGAAAGTTATAGCTTATGCTTCCCGCCAACTGAAAATCCATGAGAAGAACTACACGACACATGATTGGATTAGGACGGTGTTCGCTCTCAAGATGTGGAGACATTACCTTTACGGCACGAAGTGCGTTGTGTACACTGATCATAAGAGTTTGCAACATATTCTAGATCAGAAAGAGTTGAATATGAGGCAACGTAGGTGGTTAGAACTGTTAAGTGACTATGACTGCGAGTTACGCTACCACCCGGGAAAGGCGAATGTGGTGGCTGATGCGTTAAGCCGAAAGAATAGACCTAAGCCACTGTGAGTTCCGAGCCCTTGGTTAATGACAATCGTTTAAAATCTCCCTGCTGATCTGAATGCTCAGGTTGAGTACAAAAAAGAAAGAAAAATTTTGGAACAGAGGATTTGCATGGCATGATTAAGAACCTGGAGCCACGTGCAGATGGAACGTTGTGTTTGAAGAATAGAAGCTGGATACCACTGTTTGGTGACTTGAGAGCTTTGATTATGCACGAGTCGCATAAGTCAAAGTATTCGGATCACCCCCTGGATCGGGCAGATTACCAAAGAGGAAGAAGCTTACAGGTGGCCCAACATGAAAGCAGAAAATTGCCACAGATGTGAGAAAGTGTATGAATAGCGCAAAGGGTTAAAAGCGGAATACCAGAAATCGTCCGGTCTATTATACAACCAAAATACCCGAATGGAAATGGGAAAACATAACTATGGGACTGACGTGACAATTACCACAATGGCAAGTGGGCAAGATATGATTTGGGTTATAGTCGATCGACTCACTAAATCTGCTCATTTTCTGCCAGCAAAGGAGAATGACTCAATGGAGAAACTGACCAGGCAATACTTGAAAGAAGTGGTGTCGAGACATGAAGTGCCCGTTTCGATCATCTCTGATCGCGATGGTAGGTTCGTGTCGCAATCAGGCAAATCTCTTCAAGAAGCTTTGGAACTCATTAGATATAGTACGGCATTATCACCCCGCAATAGATGGTCAAAGTAGAACTATCCAAACAGTTGGAAGACATGCTCCGAGCATGTGTAAGATTTCGGAAAGGATGGACAAACATTGACCCTTACTAAAATTCTCCTACATAACACTATCCATACCAAGTATTAAGGCGGCAAACCTTTTGAGGCTTGTATGGTCGCAAATGCCGGTCACCTATCTGTTGGCTGAGGTGGGAGACGCTCAGCTTACTGGCCCAGAAATTGTTCGTGAAACAACAGAGAAGATTATCCAAATCAAGCATCATCTACAAGCTTCACGTGATCGACAAAAGAGCTACGCTGATAAGAGACGTAAGCCATTAGAGTTTCAGTTAGAGAAGGTTTATGTTGAAAGCACGGCCCTAGAAAGTGTAATAGTTTTCGGCAAACGGGAAACTGAACCCTTCGTACTTTGAGACCTTTTAAAATTCTCGCCAAGGTGGGAACGGTTGCATATCGACTAGAATGACCAAAGAAACTAAGCCGTGTTCATAGTACCTTCCACATCTCGAACCTTAAGAAGTGCTTATCCATGACCGCTCGCGATTCCAGGGAAACGAAATTCCACATGGATGAAATGCTCAATTCATTGAAGAACCGTTGAATTAGGGACCGCGAAAGTGAAGCGTTGAAGCAAAGTCGCATTCGGAATCGTGAAGGTCCGTTTAAATTCGAGAATCGGTCCCGATATACCTGGGAACGCGAAGACCAAATTGCAGAATAAAGAAAAGAAAGTAACCCTCATCTTCCGCTCACCCTGTATCCCGCAGCTCACGCTACGTCCTAAGCTTTTGAGGACAAAGCTTTTTACCGGGAAAGGATGAATGTCCACACCCCGTAAATTCCCGGTTAGTATTCCGACCCACTCCGGTCATCTACTTTAAATTTTATTCGTTACGTTTAAAAACTGACAATTTACCGAGGAACTAAACTGCGTAAAAACTGAGAAACGTCAATCCGAACGCATTCCGGCAATCGTTATAATTAATTTAGGCTTATTGAAGATATATTAGCTTTCCGAGTGTTTGTGATTGTAAATCACTCCGAATATAAACTGATTTAGGGTTTTAATCTGATCTTTAAAATTACGTTTTTTCAGCCGTTTTTTGACCAAACGGAACCACGGAAGACTCAAATCTTTTCGTGTAAACCAAGTTTCGTAATTCAAGCGTCATACTACTAAAAAATTTTATTCACCACTTTTCCCTAGACAAATGTGGCCAGCACTAAACCACAACAACATTATAACTTGAACTCTAAAATTAAAGATTTGGCATCTTACTTTTTGAAAGCCTCACCCTGTGGTGGCATACTTGATGAGAAATGACATCCTTGTCTTGTCATGTAACTTGCTTGCAATGCCATATCATTACTACATCACAATGCATACTTATACCATTTGACTTCAAATTGACTTGGAAAATCCTAAGGTCATGATATTATTGGAACCATGGACCAAAATTTTGAACCATCATGGTCCTTGTGCCTAGTTTCGGCCGAACCCAAGACCCAACACACCTTTGGTGTGTGTTGGTCACTTAAGCATTACTTGAACCCACAAAACCCTAGCATTTGGACTATAAATACATCACATTCTCATCATCTAGGGTTCATTTCATTTTCAAGTCTCCAACAAAAATCTTTTCTCTCCCTCCTCCTTGCTCCTAGCTCACGGCACACCCTCCACCACCATACCCAACCCATAACTTTTGATTTCTAGCAAGATCCAAGTGTTTAAAGTTCATTCCTAGTTATATCTAAGGTGTTGTGAAGCATTAAATCTTTGATTTCAAGAATTATAAAGTTAGGGTTTGTAAGATTATTTGGGGTTTTTATAGATCTATAGTTTGTGGGTATAGATCTAGTGTTTTTGCTACTTGCTCTTCTTGATTTGTAAGTGTTCCTTGAATCTTTGTTTGGTTTCATCCATTATTTATAGATCTATGTTGTTCATAAAAGATCCATGTGTTTGTGTAAATTTTTACAAAAGAAATAAGTTAATATTTGTCATCTTTTATAAAATGGAAGTAAACATTGTTACCACTTTATGTTTATATTTTACATTATGTTCTTGGTGAGATTGAGAGTTGATGAGAGTTGCAACAATAGAGATTAGGTTGGATTAAGGTTAGTTTTGTGGTGGATTAGTTGTAAATAAAGGTTGAACTAGATTAGGCACTAAAATGCGAGTTGGGTTGATTTTTGGTCATATTTCGGCAAAACAAACTTGCTGTCCCGAATTAGTTTGGTGGTTTTGAGCGACTTAAAAATGTTTTCATTAGGCGTAAAAGTAGTTTTCGAAGAGCTCATTTCGAATAGATAATTTTTCATATATCACACTTTAAAATCGGACTTAAAAACAGGCCCAATTATGGCCAATATGAAACGCAGAAACATATTTCGGGGCGGAAAATAGAAATAGTAATGACCAGATCAGCAGCTAAAATGGGCGATTCAGAGCCCTTCGGGTCCGAATCGGCTTAAGTATAAAACACGAAAGTTGTCCGAAATGAGATTCTACTTAAATATTGGCAACCGCTTAGCCTAAAAGTCAAAAACGAGAGACATTTTTACCACAAATCGGAAAAAAATAGATTTTTAAGAAACACTCTAATTAATGCTTGCTGATTGGAATAATAAAAGGGGGTTTCGGGCACTTTCGGACGATTTTGGATGTTTTAAATGCAAGCGAAACATATAGAAATGTTAGGTAATTAGTTGGGACAACTAAAAATGGCATGAAAGGTTATTTGAGATGACGATCTTAATAAAAAGTAGGATTATTACAAGTGGTACGAATTGGACATTTAGGCGATTTAAACATAAGGATTAGGCGGTTTAGAATTGTTTAAGCGATTTGTAAAATATGGAAACTTAAGAATTGGGGATGCAGTTTACGTTTTGAAACTAAAAAGTTGCCTAAAAGGAAAGTATATAAAAATAGTAACGTTTTGCGAGTGTCGGGGATTAACTAAGACATAAGTAAAGTTTCAAAGTCTTTTAATACTAAAACGCAAACACACTTGGATGCTTTAAATGATGAACATGGATGCTTTACTTGTTTCTTTGACGAATGCTAAGTCATACCCATACTTACTCTAGGTCGCGGCTAGACCTCCTTACATCTTCATCATTTGTTGTAGTTATCGCTTACCCTTGCTAAGGTGAGTTCATAGCCTCACATTTTTACTCGAATTGTACAACCTCCTTTTATACTATAGGGTGAGAAACATTATTTGCTTTTAAATTGGACACAAGTTCTTTACGTAAGTTTTACTTGTTTATGTGTTGCCTAAGTTGCTTACAAACCTACTACTGCCCAAATTATCATGAACTGTTAGTTTCTCGACCGGAGGACCGGTTGAGGGAGCGCGAGTGAGTAAATAGATCTATTGGGACTAATTATCCCTATCCGCTTTGGTTCCACTTAACGAAGAACAAACGGATATATGTCATGTCGATTGTACATTATGTGGTCTGTGGTTTAAGACACCGTTTAGGGCAGGAATACTAAGCACAGGGAAAAAAATTGTGGGGGGGGGGGTTAGCATGCCTTGTTGATTAATTAGCTTCAGTGTCCTGACTTAGCAACAGTAAATACTTTATGTGCGGCTGTATTCGTTATAGTAGTCACATACGTGTTGAAATCTTGTGTCCACTCTTGTATTAACTTAACCTATGGAAATTCACCAACATATGTGCACGTTTTAAACATGTTTTCTCAGGTTTCTTTAGCTTGGATTTGATTCTTGATGCTTTTGGAGTCTATGTGCTATGTGACTTCGCCCAAATTTTATTCAAGACTTATCTATTATTTACTCGTTGTCATTATTAAAACTTTGTTATGCTTCCGCTACTTTTAACTTAATTATTATGGGCTGTAAAACTTAAATCTATTTTATTTTATGCAACGAGTAAACTTTTTCAAACGTCCATGATTAGTCGTCGTTCTTTATTGCTTTGTGATCGGATTGTTATGACGTCACGCCCTCGGACATGTATTCCGTCCAGGCCCCGTTTGGGGGTGTGACACTGTCTTCTTCAGACTCCAACTTTAATTCCAACATTTGCAACAATACTTTCTTTCTCAAAGGATACTTTTTCTCTATGAGCATATGAATGACTAAACCTGCCTCATTCATTAAAGTATGTACCCCTGAAGAATCATGTAACTTCCAACTTACTATATTCCAATCCTGTTGTGAGTTCCAAAACTTATCTTCATCATCTGGATTGAACATAATCATCAAATCTCCCCAAAGTACTCTATCAAACCATCAGGAACTCATCTTGATATCCTATCCATCACCATTGATATACAACATTCAAATAACTTCTATCAAATAAGGGAACGCACCCCCATCAGAGGACTAAAGTACGCTTTTGACCATTGCTTCTAATCACCACATTTTGATTAATCTCCTCTAAGTGTTCAGCTTTATCAACCTGTGGTTTAGTTCCAAGACACTCAGTTTTCCATTCTTTGATAGGATACTTCCTGTCAAGTATTTCATAGTCTACTTCTTTTTCTTCATCTGGAGCTATTGTTAAATATAATCTCAGCTCATCATTCTCTTTCTCACTATCATCCTTAGAAGTGTTTTGTATGAATCTTCTTTTCCTTGGACTTCATACTTTTTTCCTAGACCAGTTTTCTCTTTCTGTTACTTTCGCTTCTTTACCTCTCCGCCTTGACTTCCTTCTTTACTTCTCCTTCTGACCATTTCATTCTTAGAGGAATCAATTCCTTTTTCATTCATCTTTTTGATCAGTCTTTCATCTTCAGCAGACCCAATAGAAATGAAGTCTTCATCTGACCTCTTAATCTTTTCATACAGGGCTTGTATTTCCTCAAACTTCTTGGTTTTCAATTCAGAATGCTTGAAGTTTCCTACATGCTTCAAATAGGTCATCATTTGATTTCTTAGTTGATTCTTTGTAGGTGGTCTGTTCCTGATAGCTTCTGATCTTTGTTGAGCAGGGAACTTTCTTTAAGCAGCAATTGTGTCATAAAGGAATTTTGCTCTTTCTTATATTGTAAATTGCTCTCTTTCTTCTTCTTGAAGCTTCTCAGCAAGAAGTCTATCAGCCTCAATTCTTGCCTTTATGTCATCATAATTTCTTATGAGAGCTTCATTGGTAGCTTTTTCTTCAGCTAATCTGTTTCTTTCTTCTTCACCTTCCCACTCTTCTTGTATTTTCCTAGCCATCTCTTCATCACTTGCAAGCTGTTTAAACTTCTTCTCAGCTTCAGGAATACCATCAGATTCACTTTCAGATTCATCCTCCTCTTCTATTTTCTTCTTTCCTTTGTCTTTTGGATCAATTTTTGGAAGAGGCTTTAATGTTAGAAGTGATCTTGTAGAAGTAGGCCTAGGTCTGTCAGTTTCTTCAATATCCTTCAACTCTACACCTTTCTCCTTCTCTCTTGAAACTGCTTTGGCTTGACTCATGTTGAGAAGAACCTTAGCTATTGTTTCATCATCTCCAAATATTGTAGAAGTAGGTGGTGGTTGAGTAGTTTGAGTAACACTTCCTTCTTCAGTATGATCATCAGTACCTTTTCTTTGCTCATCAGTACCTTCAATTTGCTCATCGGTACCTTCAATTTGCCTGTCAGTACTAACTTTGGATCCGTCAGTACTAACTATTGGTCTGTCAGTACTAACTTTCTCCTTGTCAGTACTAACTTTCTCCTTGTCAGTACTAAGTACATCTTCAGTACTAAGTATATTTTCATCATTCTCCTTCTCTTCACCCACTATATCTCTTGTCCTCCCCACATCTTGAGCATTCTCAGTTTCCATATGATCAAGTGTATCTTCAGGAATCTCATCAAATAGAGGATCTCTTTGGACTGAAGGTTCACCTTTAGCAAACTTCCTCCCCTGTTTGGATACAGACTCTTTGTGCACCCATTGTTTCATTGAGGATCTCTTTCTTGCCAATCTTTGCTTCAAGGAGACACTTTGCATCCATGCTCTGTGGTGTTTGATTACAGGTTTAGCTTGCTTCTTGAGCTTTTTGATCTGAGCCTTCAAGTGTTGTATTTCTTTGGCTTGATCTGAAACCTGTGCACATAAAGAGAGACAAAGATCATAGACACTTTGGAGTGTCATTTCACCCTCATTCCCTGAAAGGGATTTATCACTGGATGAATGACCTCCAAGATTCCCACCAGAAATAGTAGTGGGTGAAGGTCTTGGGGATAGGTCAGTCTGTTGCTCAATAGGTACCTCACTAGTTTGAGCAGGAGATGAGTCAGTCTGTGGCTCATTAGGTACTTCACTAGTGGGAGCAGGAGAGGGTGTAGGTTGAGCTTCAGATGGTCTTTCTGAAGGAGCACCCTCATCCTTAGTTGGTTGTACCAACATAGTAGCAAACAAAGGGGTGACTTTCCCTGAGAAATGTTTACCCTTTTTAACCATGAAAGAAAAGACTTTACTAGTTAAAGTATTTACAGGAAAATGATCTAAAGGTACAGATACATTAGCTAGTTGTTTATCTAAAAAGATAGAAATAAAACGTGGGTACATTACAAACTTCTTCTTAGCATCTAAATGTCTAAGCATACCATCAAAAATTAATTTAGAAAAATTATACTTCTGATTAGATGTTAAGCAGATGACAGCAGTGGCAATATTAGTAGGAATTTGATCCCAAGAGGTACTTTTTGAACTAAGACAATGATTTATTGTATGAAATAAAAACCTCCATTGGGGTGAAAACAAAGCCTTATTAAATGTTAACACTGTTAAATCCCCCTCATACCCCATAAGCTGTATAGCATCAAATATAGCCTGATTAGGTAATGAGTCTATCCCATCAGCATCATCAAAAAGAAGATCACTTCTTATTGATGCCTCAGAGATAGACACAGACTTGCCAGCTACTTTGGCAGTAATGTGCCTAACATTGTTGATTATTTTGGACTTAGCAGACGTCCAAAACTGTTCAACAAATGTAGTAGAAACAACAGGACTTACAGTGAGAGCATGATGAATGGAACTGCGCTTAAGAAAATCAATGATCTCGTGAAACTCTGCATTCCCTTCAGTCTTTTCCAGATACGCGACCATGTTATGCTTAGGACATGAATCAAGGACAGCCATTGTGGTTGAAAGAGTGATCGTCGTTAAGAGAGATATTAGGGCTTGTAGATACGAATGTATTTGAGAGAGATTGCGTAAGGAACTGTGCAATTGAGATGGGTTTATATAGGTTTAGGAGACCTAATTTCAAGGAAACCGTTTCAATTTACACTTTGTACCCTTGGCAGTATTTTTCTTCAACGTCTCTATAGCGGTACTAACTTTGCACTGTCGGTACTAACTTTGTCCAACCAAAGAATGAACAATGTAGGTATCAGGAGTGCTTCAGTACCATCAATAACTCTTCTCAATGACTCTCTAAATCCTATCAAACCTCTGGAAATGCATCACCTATGGTTATAACGTTTCTTTACACTTAACACTGCATACAAACTATACAACATAACATATTGCCTCCCTTTAACCAATACAACTTATAGATTTATCATCCCAATAGAAACAACCAAGAACTGGAACCTGCTAACATCAAATGCCTTGGTTAGTAGATCAACTACATT